>JAAXYX010000135.1:0-62105 GCA_036851915.1 Ptenothrix huangshanensis | reverse complement strand
AAGAAGAAGATCAACCCCATGGTTGCCCGATCTTCTACTTCCACTAGGAACTTTATTACCCTCTTATAGGAAAGTTTGGTTGGAGTGTGCCTACGTGCTGCCGGATTGAACGGAAAGGGGCAACACTGTGAATTATTGAAGTACCCTGTTCTCTCTTCAGCACTGGACTGTTTTTTATTTCAATACTAAAAACCAAACCGGGCCAAGCCATGCTTTCATTGCCCTTTACAGGACTACGTACTAGTACCTAGGACTGACGATTACGATTTTAGCTAGCAATTATATACTGATAGTGAATTTTCAAACCCTGTGCTCAGTATCAGTACCTAGGACGCGGACGTAAAGGTAATGTACAATGTTGAATGTGTACCTTGTTTTACTATTTGACTCTATATTCGTCCGTATATTCTGGTATTATATGGGTATTCTTTTTGATATTTGTAGGAAGCCAAAGGCTGGGGAAATGGAAAGTTGCTACATACCACTGCACTGTAAATGGTTTTGTTGGTGATGGTAGTGACTGCTGGAGGTGCATGTTTGGAAGCAGACAACCACTGCGAATACCACACCAGTACCAGTCTCAGTCTACCAGGACCAGGGGTGAAGAGTCTACTCTTCAAAACAGGCTTTATATGTTATATGAAGACAATCTTTTATTGTTAGATGGTTGATGTTCACCTAGACCTAGACGTAGGCCTACTGTTGTTGTTGCCGTTCACTGTGTTGACGATACAAAGAAGATACACCCAGGGAGAGTTTTTCTCCTTTTCTGTTGGACAAAACTGGTACTCTTTACTCTCCAAACTCTGGTCCTCGCTCTGCTTATGGTCCTTTTGAAATCTGGTACTACAATTCATTACATCCGATAGATTCAAGAATAAAGGATATCCAACTACATATACCTACACCATCATGTGTTAATGTTCCTTATTCCTTCTACGTATCTTACACCATTTACTAACTACCTGTTCCATCCAATCTACATCCACATCCACCATCCCGTTGTTCTTTCCTTTTCCTTTGCATCTCGTTCTTTTATCAACCTAACAATACGAACTATAACTGCAGCTATTTTGTTTATGACTACGACCTGGACTTGTACTTACCTGTATTTATCCATACCTTGATTGGATTCTTATTCCGCTGTACTATTCCATCAGTCGTTAATTTTATTTACGTGCTGAGCATAAGGCAAGTGTAATAAAAGTCGTCCTCGTTGACCAGGGAAATGTAAGTGAAAATGAAAATATAAATAATAGAAGGCCGAGGGAGTTCAAAAGTGGTTGTACAATTTAGTGATAGTTAATGCAAGACAATTGGAATTTGGAACTACACTCATTGAGAAAAGGATCTCCACTTTTGCTACGAGAAGACAGTATTAATGACAATTACACTTGAAATTAAATTCATCCCCAGATTATCGGCTTAAGTTTATCTTCGTATCCGTCGTTCGTCAGTGAACGTTTTGTCAATCTAAACTAAACGTTGAAAGAGAGGAAGTAATAATTAAATGTTTACAGCAAATATATCATTAGTTGCTGTCATCTCTATCTGCAAGCGAAATAGGATCTACTCGATTGGAATTGGAAGTGGTGTGATTTAGTGCTCGTTCTTTAGATTTCAGAGCCAAGCATATTTACTTTACCTGCTGGTAGCCAGTGTTATTTCTGACTTTCGTTCCATTCCGGAATTCAATTTGGTCCCTATTTTCTCCTCTACGTTTCACTTCAATCAAACCCATTCGGACGTTTTATTCAAAACAGTCAAACTCAGACTCAGGTTGGAAAAAGAAGTGATTAGAAAGCTTTATTGCGTGACAGCCAACTATCGGTAATGCATAGTCGTTGGGACTATGGTTACGGTATATAAAAAGGCGAGTGTTGACATTGACGTCGACTGTTCTTGTCTCCGACTATTTGCGTTTGGACGAGAGTGAGCCGAGGGCTGATGCCCAGGAAAAGGAGAGATAAGAAGGTAGGTACAAGAAAGGAACCACTACAGGGGAACGGAAGTGTGGCTCCTTACTCTCGTTAGTGTCCAAACATCCATGTCCTTATAAGGATTTCAGCAAATTTGAAGTGACTCAATTTCTCAGTTGGGATACTTGACAGGGAAGCATGTTCAATATGATTGAAGCAGTGAACCGAAGTAAAGAACTATGAATTGTGTACACAGTTAAACACACGTGGAAAACAACGCAAAGCATTGGATAGGAAAGAAAAATACTTGGATATAGTGATTAGGTATTTACTTCGTCCACTTCTGTAGCTCGCGTTGCATCTTTATTTACGAATGGTGTTTATTGCTGTGTCCGTAACTCACACTTCTTGTCGATGACGCCGGTCCTCATTCCGGTCAACAATAACAACGAACAAAATTCTGAAGAATCTGACTCTTAAACTGATTCACTGCCTTACTCTACATTCAATTAACATTCAAACTGAAATTCTGCCTTCACTTTTCGTCAAAGTCGAGATTACCGGACTTTCAGTGCACACATATATAGTTGCTCATTGCTTATGCTACAATTAGCTAAAGCGTTTAAGGATTCAAGTTCAGATTTGAAGTGAGAAGGATTCTCTACAGGATAGGAATAATGTGCGAATGAAGTAATGTGATTACTGATATTGCTATAGGACCATCGTACTACTTCCACTGACTGTATGCACGAGATCTATAAATATATTCTTAATGGCAATGGAATGTAATGAAGAGTGGAGTTGAGTTCAAATACTTAATCACTTAGTACTGCAGTTTCCTTCGCTTTATAAATAGAACGAAGGGTAACAGTAGAATAGTTGATGGGCACCAGAATTTAAAGAGTCCGCATTAGATTGTGTTTACAGAATTTCCCAGTTAGTTGTAGATTTTAATTGTAGTTTTTAGTTGGTGGGTTTTCACTGAATACGACTGTGTTATTGTTCTATGTAATACCCGCATGCACATTTACACTACCTATGCCTACAACGAACGACAACAACATCATCTGAGAGAGTCAAGAAGTTCTTCAAAAATTAAAATCTAATTTATAACGCAGGAAAAAGTTTTAACGGATATTTCGTCAATAGTAAAATTTTGTTAATATCAAATCAGCAGTCAGGACATACTTATTGATGGAACCGTAATTTCCAGTCTCAAGGAAGACATGAGCTAAGACATACTTTGTTATAGCCATACAATGGACGCAAAAACTAACATTCAACATTGCAAATTAATGTTTTAGACAAGAGTAAGGTAGGCTGGCACATTTATTCTAAGCATTTAGTTATCTTTAACTTAAAGTGAGCTCTTTCAAACTTACCTATTACTTTTGTGTTAGTGTGTAGTTGCAGTGAGGTACTAATTGTGCTTTTGCTTTTTGCCTTACAGAAGCCTCATATTAGAGGCTAATAGAATTATAGCAAATAATGGTGGTTGCTGCCAAAAGCGGAAATGCAAAAAAGACAAAACCAGAGAAAAAAGTGCCAAAAGCAACTGTTCCTCCTGTCCCAGTCCCAGTTCGTAACATTACGAAGTCTGATCATGGAAATGGAAAAACGTAAGTAACTCTTACATGTATTTCTATTTTTATAAATGTTATCATTTACTAATGTAGGGACAGGGACGATAGTTGCCCATTCAAAGGGTGTTTATTTATAGGGTAACTGATTATATATTTGAGAATCAAGTGACTTTGCCAGGTTTGATATTTAAATTATAATCAATGTGTGTAATATTGAAATTTCAGGACTGATGCAACCATCCTAGGTTCAAAAATTCATGCTCAAAGGAAATTTGCTCAAGGGGCTAGTGTTAGCTTGGGTTACAGTCCTGTGAAGCACTCAAAAATCGGTAGCAAGAAAAGAGTGGATAAGCGAGCAGTGTCTCCAGCGTTTCTTCCTGCAAAAAGACCCAAAACTGAAGATTTTCTTGCCTTTCTGTGCTATCGAGGTATTTCACCTTTAGAAGTATTTTCAATTTGCTTCCATACTTTAACCATACTACAGTTATTTTGATATAATGTTTGAATTTAGGAACCCAGGTACTTCCTCCGGAACTCGACTTTTTTAACTACCCTCCTACTACAGAAACCGTAAACAATGAAAAGGAGGTTGGGAAAAGTGTATCCTTGCCACACAATGACTCAAGGAAAGATACCAAAGAGGTGGAAAATGGCAAGAGTGAAGATTGCAACGATAAACTTAACACGGCTTCGACCTCCGCCTCCTCGTCTTCTGTTGTCGAACCTATTACATCCAGTAGTAGCAATCGTGCTTCCTCAAGCTTGACAGCTGCTCAAGTAAATACAAATGCAAACACCAACCATACAAAACCTAAAGAGAAGGATAAATCTGGTGGCGGAACACCGGCAAGATCTTCCAATGCTCACTCAGAAAACCATAGTAACAATAGCAAATCATCTGGTCTTAAACGAATCCCTGATGTAATGGTCGTGGTTAAGCAAGCAGAGAAAGCCATTGCTGCCTTTGGTAAAGTCAGGAAAGATCTTACAACTGCTTTACTGAAGCCAACAAGGATCAATGAGCAAGATGCAAGATTTGCAATGACTGCATTGAAGCTCAAATATCAGGAGAGGAGGATGGCGAAGTCGAAGATTGCTGCTCTTAGTGTTGCTTCCAAAATCACCAAGAAAGGTTTGTTAATTGTTTAACCTAGAATCGATCTCCCATTGTGTTTGAAATTGCTGGCCACCTACCTATTCTTAAAATGAAGCATTAAAATAAATTATTTGATCACTCCGTTCACAGGTCGGAATGTTATTCTAACACGTTCTAAAGCTAAGTATCAGGGAGATGAGAAAGTTTCAAAGTCAAAAGCAACAGCTGGAGTAAAGAATAAGAGAAATTTGGTCACCAGCAGAATAAAGAATGACATTCGGTAAGAGTTTCGTAATTTATTTGCTTCGAACTTTCAAGTGATTGAGCATAATATCGTCTTAATATCATTTAAATATTTATATTTGAAGTTTGAAGAAATATCTTTTTCTGTTGTAGACCTCAGTCAAGAAATGCTCCGTCTCCGGATATAATTTACGGTGTGAGTCATGCAAAGAATGTTGCCAAGAAAGTAGCAGTAAAGACAAATTCTTCAAGTTCTAGTGCCAGTTCTAGTGATAGTAATAGTAAAAGCCCTATGCCTAATCAGAACAGTAGAAAAAATAACGATTACAATGAAAGTAGTGATGATAGTAGTAGCTCTGAAAGTGGAAGTAAAAGTGGCAGCGATTCTTCCTCCAAATCTTCATCCTCTTCAGAAGAAAGAGAAGAAGAAAATCCTGAACCTATGATTCGTTCGCTGAGATCAGGAAAAGAACTTGTAATGCAACAGAAAAAATCAGTAGTAAAAACAGCTGTTAAGAAAAAAGTTCAGCAGCCTTCTCGGGTCTCCACTCGGGCTGCACATCGTAAAAGTACTTCACCTTTAAGGGAACTTCCTATGTATGGCGTAAAGAAAAGGAAACCGAAGAAAGGTCTTAAAAATAAAAAGAACGCGGAAAAGACAAAAGCTTCTAATCGTAGTGAGAAGGAAAAGGACAAGGAGAAGGAAAAGCCCAAACTAAAGTAAGAATATTATAGAACAATCAAATTGTTTGTCAAATCAAAGCAAAAGGTTCTAGTTGCTTTTTATTGTATGTAGTATGCAACATATTTGTATTTGCTGTACAAAACTGGAAACGAGAATAAATGTTGTTTTACAGGGACGAACCAAGCCAGGGATTTCACCGCCCTATGAGAAAAACTAAAGAAACTGCATCGATTTATCTTGGTTTGATTGGTTCTTTCTCTTCGGACGAAGATGACACCAGTGAGAAAAATGAAGATGGTGGTGAGTCTTCAGGCAATAGCAGTTCATCCGAGACTAAGTTCCTAGAGAAGCAGTACAATGCATCTATGAAAAGGGAGGAATTAAATAAGGCTGCGAGTGCTAGTAATCAAAACAGTAAGAACAAAAACAAACTAAAACCCGCTGCGAATAAAAATAAGTCAGGTGTTAATACTAACAGTAATTCGAGTAATAATAAAAAAGACTCCAAACCGATCGTCAAAAATGTAAAGAATTCGAAAAATCAAAACCAGTCTGTGCCCAAGTCAAAGCAACAACAACCACCATCAAAAAAAATACCATTGAAAAGAGTTTTACGCAGTCAAAGTTTCGAGAAAGTAGAGAAAATGCGAAGTAAAACCCCTGAGCCCCGGCGAATAACAACACGAAGAGTGTCTGCATCTGGAAGAGGATCCATATCTACATCAACCCCTGTTACAACGCCCTCAGCACCATGCGATCGTCGGACCGAAGGGGCAGCGAGAAAGTCTGCAAGTATTTACCCTAGACGTAGGGGAAGCTATTATTCGTCATCACATTCTTCAAATAGTTCGGACACCTATTCGGAAACTGAAACGGAGTCATCTGCGGAAGAAGAAGAAACTACAGCAATTGAGAATAAAACGAGTAAAGTGGCCAGTATTAATAAGAAGGATCTAAAACCAGTTAGTAATAAGACAACACTTGCGGCTCGTAAATCGGCCTCGGCTACACCTGCTAAAGCATCCTCGACAATTTCCTCAAAATACAAGGAGAAAGATAAAAAAAGACAAATTACTCGACGTGCCTTGGTTGAAAAGTCTGGACCACCGAAAAAGATTACGAGTAGAAGTTCATCTCATGGTTCATGCTCCGGCTATGGGTCTCCTGCTAGTAGTAATGAACTTCCTTCTCCGGTCGAAGAACCAAAAGCAACTGAAAAAGAGAAGAAACAACCGGAAGAAGTGAAAAAGGTTATAATTGAAATCCAACATGATACGCCTTCCTCAGTTTCCAGTTCCTCCACTGAAAGCACTGATGATTCTGGTGATGATGCTGATACGGATGACAACGGATCCTCCGCGTCTTCATCTGAAGAAGAACCTAAACGAATAATTGAAAAAACTTCGATTGCCATACAAGTTGATATGGACAGTGAAGAAAACGCAGAAATGACAGAAATGTATTTAACACCTCCTGGCCCAGCAGACTCACCTCATTGCTTGCCTATGTCCATGACACCCCCCAGTTCCATTTCCATGGCAGTGTCCAACCATAATCTTAGTCATACCCATAGCCATGTCAGTCATGGGCATAGTCATGCACATGGCCCTTCGGAAATTCCAAGTTTTGCCATATCTTCCATCATCTCTCACCCTGCACCTCAACCACCCCCTCCCATGCCCTTTACCTCTCCCTTCGGTTCTTCAGCCGGTCCCAGTTTTTACCCTACTTTACACTTGACACCTCCTGTAGTGAGTAATATTCAATTCTTAGCTCGTGGTACTCAGGAATTCAGTCTAGGACCACCTGGTATAACCATGAATATTCCAGTACCAGTCACCATGCCTCACATGCAGGGTTTTGGCCCACAGATTCTACAACCAAACACTATGTGCTTTTCGTCGACTAGTATTTCTGCAGCTGCCACTTTGCAAACTCATATAAGAAGCGTTGCAGCGAATTTAGATATCCCACTGGTGCGACCAATAGTTGGAGCAGATAATCCCTTAAATATTCCATTTCCGAGACCGCCAATGCCTCACATGGGCACCAGTCATGGTTCATTAGGAAACGGAGCAGGTGTTACGGTGTCGAGACCACCTTTAACTCTGTGGTCTACTAGTGGTCCTGTGAACACGGATAATCGACCAAATTATCATCAAAATATGCATCCCCATTCATCCGCTTTTAGAGTTCCCGTACCCGTATCAGGTACGAATACAACCGTGATGCGAAACCCTTTACTTCCGCTGTCCATTGTTCACCCGCAGCAGCAACACCCACAACATCAGCAACAAGGACAGCAATTGCAACAACAACAGCAGCAGCATCAACAGCTACCCGGTCTATCAGTTGCTTCTACAAACAACATGAGTAATGCTGCTACAAGTAGTGCTTGCGTAGGAGTCGGCATGTCGAGGCCGAATTTAGGCATTGCTACATCTTGTAGTACGAGTACAAGTGGACTCAGTCAGACAACACCTGGCTACTCCATCCTACAGAATCTACCCAATGTCTCCATTGTTCCTCGGTTTGATCGAAATTCTAAACCTGTCATCCTTCCAAATGATAAGGAAGCTCTAGAAAGGAAATTAAAGAAAATAAAACGAGATGGATCTCTTAACTCCATTTCGAATTCCAGTTCTAGTAAAACAGACTCGCGTTACAACTCGCATTCTTCGAAGGGGAATAAAGAGAAGGACAAAGATGGTAAAGATAGGAAAGAGAAAGGGGGAAAAAAGAAAAAATCATTTGTCATTCCTCAACCGACAAGTCCATTAACTGTGAGAAAGGATTCCACGAATCCAGTCACGTATGTGGGAACAACTAAAAAGTAAGTTTTGTAACGGTGTAACACAGTCGTAATTAATTTAAGTTGAAAATTCGGTGACTGTGGATAATTATGTAGAAATACTTTATTGAATTTGTCATAATTATAATTACCTAATAATTTGTCTCAAGTATTTGTACATAATTATCCAAATTCACCGAATTTTTTACTTAAATTAATTTAACATGCGTGGATGGAGAAAATTAAAAACACTACGTGCCATCTTGACCTCTTGACTATTTCTACAGTGGTGACTAATATTTCTCTCCACAGTTATTTTATGATTTAACGATCAATTACCTACAGCTATCAGTATTGTTTCCAAATATCAATTACGCAAATTACTGTTGCATTTTCATGTCAAACACTATCTACTTACAATTTTAGAAAATTAAAACTTTTACAACAGAGTTGTTTTCATCTTTTTTGTATTCTCATTTTCTAACTCTGTCCCGTTTTCTATATGTTTTTGCAAACGTAGAGAGCATTTTTTTTATTAATTATTACACCTTTGACGACAGAGGGGATATTTTTACAAATCATATCTTATTATAAATACATTTATACATAAAAATTATATTTCATGTAATTGTATCGACCTTGTTCAGGGGCCACAATCACAAACCAAGTAAGCACGAGAAGTTTGAGGACGTCAAAGAAAAGGAGAAAGAGTCCACAGATCCTTTTAATAAGCTTTTACAATTAAAAAAGACGGAACCAGGAACGTCAACTAAAAAGGAATCTTCGACGGGAACTGGAACTGGAACACCTCCGCCTCCGGCCCCTATTACTCCTCCGGTGCAAAATGCTAAAGAAAAAGAGAAAGAAAAGGAAAAGGAAAAGGAAAAAGACTCCAAGAAACATAGTAGTGAATCACCGGAGGAGAAGGACAAGGAAAAAGAGAAGGAAAAAGACAAGGGTAAAGACAAAGAAATTAAGGAGAAAGAAAAGGCAAAGGGCGACCGAGGGGTGGAAATGAATTCGGATTCACCGTTTCCAGAAGCTCCGAGTTTTTATCCCGATGAAGAACAGTTCCAGGATCCATTAAAATATATTGAGAAAATACGAGCTGAGGCGGAGTCCTTTGGAATTGCTAGAATTGTTCCTCCAAGAAGTTTTAGAGTTAGTTATATCCATTAATTTTTTGTATATTCAAATTCTAAACATTTCTCAAATCTGTACGTTATTAGCGTCTCAAAGTGTGGATGCTGGACTCGAAATACCTGCTGACTTCAGTTTGAACTATTGTAACTAGGTTAAGATACCAAAGTCAACTCATCGCAATTTTTCCTTGATTTTAGCCTGAATGCAATGTGGATGACGACATGAGATTCACTGCCTACAACCACTACATTCACAAAATGTGTCAACGGTGGGGTCCTAATGTTCATGAAACAATGGCTATTAAAGAACACCTTCGTAAATCGGATGTGGACATTTCGTCAGTTCCCCTAATTGGGGGAATGGAAGTGGATTTGTGTACTTTATACCATACTGTTCAGTCTTTCGGTGGATTGAAGGAAACGATTGAAAAACAAAAGTGGAATAAAGTTTCCGATGCTATGCATATTCCGAAGGCAGCTAATGCTAATCGAGCTTCAAAGTTAGATTCTGTTTACGTCAAGTATGTGCTACCCTATGAGATGCTTTCAGAGAGTAAGACATTTTTCACTTGTACTATGGAGTATTATGTGTTGTAATTACATGCTTATAAACGGTTTCGCGAGTCTGGCGCTTACTTGTTTGCCTGTTAATAAGTTAATAATATGAATATGATTGTGACCTTTGCAATGTGCAGGTGAAAGGAAACGCTTGATGAATAAAGTAGAACGACATTGGAACGCAAGACAAGAAAAATTAAAGAAAAAGGTGGAGGAAAGTGAGAGTGAGAGTGAGTCTGACGAGGATCCGTTGGAGGAAGTGGATGACTGCATAATCAAGGTTCGTAATATTGGCTGTGCTATACATACATACCTTTTATAATTATGTTAAAGCATGATGGGCTAATACCGTTATCAGTGTATTGTATTCCTGAAACTGCCTTAGGTACTTACTTTATTTTTAATTTGCTTCCAGGGAAAAAGTACACCACTCAGTTCCTACTACAGAGTAGCGCGAAACACCCGTAGTATGTTGTTTCAGGATAAGGAGCCCACTTGCAGTGAAGTAGAGGAAGAGTATTGGAAGATGGTACGGAAACGGACACGTCACCTTTGTGTTTACTCGGGCAGCATTGACTGTGCTGGAGTTGGGTGGGGGTTTCCTCTGCCTAAGGCAGCAAGTAAACATCCATGGAATTTGAAAGCTTTAGCTAATAGCTCTGGGTCCGTACTGAGAAGTATGGGACCAGTTATGGGTAAGTTTTTCGTGGATACATACCTACTTAATTTAATGACTAATGTTGATTATTTCGGCGAAGTCATCACTTAACGATTAGGTACCTGTACGTCTCAATTTAAATCGTGTAAAAATAAACGGAGGATTAAAAACGCTTTTCTAACCCGATTTATGTTCGTATAGGTGCTACGGTACCAACTCTTCATGTTGGAATGGTATTCACAACGTATTGCTGGTACCGAGATCCCCATTGTTTGCCGTGGATAGAGTATTTGCATTCTGGGGGAAACAAAATTTGGTAAAGAGGATATTTTCTTGATTTTTTTACACTTTATGTTTAAAAACAGCCAAGAAGCAGACAACAAAATTAATAAACAATTAGTTCGAATGCACCAACTTATTTTCAGATCGTATAATTTATTTTATCTGTCGTAGAAGTCTGAATACATTACAATGAATATATTGTGTAACGGTCACTTGGATGTTCATTAACGTATTTTCTTTGTGTAGGTACTCGGTACCGGCTGGTATGGAAGATAAATTTCGTGAAGCTTTGAAGAAATTGATGCCTTTACAGTGTAAAAATAAAAAAATCTGGCTGGCCTCTGATTCCGCTATGGTGAGTAAACGTAGGAATTAAGATGCAGCCTAAGTTTCCAAGCGTAATCCAAGTTCAATGGCATTGTTCGAATCTGTATGTAATATAGATATTTGAAATTATGTTAGGTTCCACCTGAGTTGCTCAAAGAAGAAGGGGTGACGTTGTATAGAGCAGTGCAGAATCCTGGAGAATTTTTAGTTGTATTTCCAAAGGCATATACGTCTGCTATATGCACGAGTTACGTTGTATCTGAAAGCGTTTGCTTTGCTCCTCCGGAATGGCTATCGGGTGCCCAGCAAACATTTAATGTAAAAACCATTATTATTGAGACTAATTTAGTCTATAAATGATTATTTATTTATTGGAAGTTGCTGTATTTATTATCTGGTATCACATTCTCACCGTTTACCTATTCTGATTTTTAGGACATCAAGCAAAGTAAAGAGCCACCAGTTTTCCCGATTGAAAAATTATTCTTAAGCATCCTTGAAGATCATAGGGTATCTCTAGATATTCTCAAAAGGGTAAGTTTCCTCAAACAATTCCTGTTTAGTAGGTTTGGGTTGTTGTACCTCACTAGCTGAATAATTTCCAATTGATTCCATAGATTTTACCCACATGTGAACATATTTTAAAAGAAGAATTTTCGTTGAGAAAGCGACTGATACAACTTGGGATTCATACTGACAAACTTTGCCCCGCAGGGAATTCAGAGATAAAATCCAAGAAGAATCAGAAACCTGAAGATGATGTTCAGCAATGTGATAACTGTAATTACATTCTCTATTTATCGTTGGTAAGTATTTTTTTGATTTATTTTCAAATTAATCAAGGAGTCATTTTTAAACTAATATACGTAGTTACATAAGTTGAATTTAAAATTGATTTAATATGGTTTAATGAGAAACATAATTGTTGTGAACACAGGTTAGCAATGAAGCGCGTGATTTTACTTACTGCCTTTTCCATGCCGTAGAATATTTAATGAAGCACAAGTCTCATGTAAAAACATCGGTTCTTAAATTCGATCGTACTCAGGTAATCGTTTTTGACTTTATATGAATTATGTAGGCAGCTTACCTTTGAAGGTATTTTCGAAAATATACTTATAATTATGATTGTGAATTTTACAGGAGGAACTATCTACAATTCTTAAGGAAGTCTCCGAACGTCTTTCTCAAAATTAAGCATGAACATTTTTTACGTAAGCGTGTATAATTTAGTATTTTTCTACAAGAAGCTATCAGAAGAACGTATTCATAATGGTAAGGATCGGAATCAAAATGAGAGTGAGAAAATAGTGAATCAAACGAGAGTGATTTTATTTTTGTGCTGGCTTTTTCACCTTTTTTACATGTATGTATGACATTGTACCATAATAACAATAGTATCATAGGTATCTGCCATTTATCAATACATAAAATTAATTACTCCCAGCTGTCTTGGCTGGGCTGTGCTGCACTGTGTCAACTTCGTTGCTTGTACTTTCAGTATAGTTTGAGGTTGTTTCAAGAGCTAGTTGATTAATGACATTTTAACGCTCTAGGCGTGGCTTTTGGTATACTTAGTAGTTACAATTTTCATGACATAATTACAGTATACACTTAAACAAAGAAAATATTATATTTTTTAGACTCTACAGTAGGACAGGACTCAACGCTTGGTACTCTTGCCCTATTGTTTCATTCATGATATTAAAATAAATGTAGTTGTTAGTAAGTTATTTTTGTATGCCATTCTCATGATTTTAATTCTGTTCATTTTTTATATGCCTTCGTCATAGTTTAAGTTTGCATGCACGAACACTACCACATGTGGGTTACTGCCTTGTGCATGCATTTCATATTTTGTTGATTAGTTTTTAGTGAGCTATTCTGATAGCGTTAATACGACGTGTAGCGTAATTGTTTCGTTATGATTTATGTACATTTCAAAACTGATCATTACTTGGATGCAAATAATTATACATAATATGCCACAAATAATATCAAATATACAATAATGTAATATGTAATGGTAAGTTGTCAGTATTACAAGGAATAATGTAATGTATATAGGAATGAAATGTAAAGGAAATTACTGAACTATTATACATATTGGCATGATTTTATTAATGCCAGTTTGTCAATAATGCTATTCATAACATATGTCATGTGCCAATAAATGTACGGAATCAATAAAAACAAAAGCATTACTGTAATGCAATTTCACGCGAGATATAGTTGAAGGGTGCAAAGCTGGAATTCTGTAATTAAACCATTTTCGGATAATGCATAAAAAATTAGTCAACAACGGTAGTTAGAATTTTATTTAATACCATTATTTATAAGATGGGCTGAACAAATTGAAAAGAAACACATTTGTTTTTAAGTAGTTCTTTATTTAAAGTGATGTAGTAGGACACAACGATTAGATGACAAGAAAACAAAAATAATAGATGCATATTTTTCTGCAAAATAAAGCTTAATTCGAGGTACTGGAATTGTCAGTCATTGAGGCATGCTATTTTACAGCATAAATAATGGAATGCGAAGTAATTACTGTCTAACCCTTTAAATGCAGTTAATGACTTAATCATTATTATTACTTTTGCCTATGGAGCGGAAAGCTGAGAAACTTCGGTTGGACATACAGTTATATATTACTCCATTAAGCACCGTTTGAAATAATTTCTAGTATTTGTTCTGTATTGAAAATTGAAGAATACTAGATTTAAAAAATAGTGAATATCGCGTATCGAATACGAGTACGAAAATTCTATAACTAAATAAATTTACTATTTATATTAATATCAGGAATGGGTATGAATTTGGTATTCTCCAACGTATGCACCATCATAGCAGGTTCGATCGGACGCCTCTGTAATAATTTTGTGCAATGTGAATAAATTTTGCTACGGCAGTGCATTACTTATGGAAGAGTGTGAAAAACACAATGACATAATGAATAAAAAATTATCTTACTTAAATTCATGCATAATGAACTTACAAAATAATTAAGGACACTACGAAATGACGAGGTGAGACCAAACGCTTGTTCAGCCTGCGATATCTGAGTTTCCAGAGTGTCGAGAGTTTCTTTCAAAGACTGAGTAAGCTGCATGAGAAATTCTAATCGTTTATTAAATATTTCCACCATTGATTTATGCTGCTGTAAAATAGCAGGAACTATTTGCTCTGTCCAAGCTTTGTTCTCGCTTTCCTTCTACAAAAGGAGCAAACAAAAAACACGATTAACGACAAACAGCGAAGTTCAAGCCAAAATAGTTGGTTGTGAATTTTAAAAAATCTGACTGCAACTTTGAATGCAATTAGTGATGTTATTCATATAATTAAAAATAACCATTTCGAAAAGACTTTGCAGCTCATCCAATTTGACTACACTCTCCTCCACGAATTCTTCCAGTTTCGAAAGCTAAAGCAATTCAGTTGATAAACACCAGGACAATACAAAATCAAAACATAAATACATAATATGATTACTCATTCATCATTTATAGCTCATAAAAATTAACAAAACATAATTTTATTGCAATACAGAGCCAGATACGAATTTGTAACACACTCACCTCAAGACTTATTTCGTCAGACTTAAAATACGACGAGTAACTATTAGCAAAATATGTGAGCAACCTAATTCTTTCCCCGACATCGTCCATCATTAAACACGTGCTCGAGAACTCGTATTTACTAGTTCTAATTTTATAATATTGAACAGGGAAATACGTTTTCAAATCCGAAGCTGAATCTGCGATTCGGATTAATTGGTTAAGATAATTTAAATCGATTGATATTCCCCACAAAGTTGGCAGTTCAAGTTGCAGAAATTATAAGAACAGATCCAGTTAAACAGTTAACTATTATAACATAGTAGGCGATAAAAAATCATGGAATCAAAACCTAAACCAATTAGCATACTAGTTAAACAGTTAAGAACCAAGTAACCGTAATTTGGTGACGTCTAAAATTGAATATTAACGACGCGTTGCAATTTCAACCCGATTAACTAAGCTTTTGTCTGTAATCTGTAACCTTCCCTTTCAGTCAAGCCAGGGTCCAGGCCGAGCGTGAAAACCTTTCAAATTTTCATTCAAGGTCTCGTAATGTCGTAATTCGTAATGTTGATCTTATCTTCAATGTCCTGTTCCTTCTGTACAAAGTTACAAAGTACACAGCAGACTAATAAGTCCTCCTAAGTAGCTCTCTTAAGTCTAAACCTCAATAAAAATTGGAAACTTCAAAGAATGCATTTGAATCTGGCGGTAAGACGGAAAAGCGGCACTTTTAAAATTTACTTCAATGACTATTTCCATTTCCCTCTGCCACCCAGTATATGTTGACAAATTAATTAATGAATTAATTATTAATAGGCCTACATATATGTCAAGCAGGAAATTCAGTCAGAATGAAATCGGAAATGCATTTTTGATTGTGAAAAGCTATAAAAAGGATATTAACCTTTTAAGGACGATGGGGACAAAGTCCCTATGTTATTTTCATAAGGCACCATGTTATTTTTTCTTATATAAGCCGTCCTTAAAAGGTTAACTATAATCTCAATGCATGTTTGTTTTTGTTATAAATAAGACCAAAAACTAGAACAAAACCGGAAAATTCAGGAAAATCCGGAAATTCGGATTATTCGGAACAGAACATCTCAGGAAACGGACCCGGGCGACCAGAATACTGGTTTGTATTGCCTTTGAAAAGTGCCATTTTCGACTTTTCAAAATGCTAAAAATGCTGCTTTTTGACCTTTTAAAATGCTGAAACAGTACTTTTTTCGAGTTCAAAATGTTTTTATCATTCTTGAAATCGCACTTTTTTAATCTCTTCTTTCAAATAAATGAAGCTAAAATGAGCTATTTTCGATATTCCCGGTAAGCCCTTTGAAAAATATTTTAAAGTTTAGGTTTTTACGGAAGATACAATGTTTTTCCAATAAGTTTTCAAAATTATGGGTGTTGCAGAAAAATAAAATCTTTAACCGTAAAAACGTGGCCCCAAAATGCTGATATATTTAATGCTTTCTTGGAGTTCAAAAGGCTTTAAATGCTTTTTCAAAGAAAAGACGCTTATTCTGGTCTAAATAGGTTGTCACAAGTATTAAAAAATGCCGACCTTCATACAGATGCGTTGAAATCCTTTTCATGCTTTTAATTCTTATTTCTGGTCGCCTAAATTATAAGATGCAATTTATTTAAGATTTGACAAATAATTGACAGAAAAATTGAAACAATTCTAAAAGCAGAAAAATTGTGCGTACAAAACCGATGTTCAATGGTGTTACACCCAGGAAAAAATTCAAAATCGCAAGAAATTCGTGCCAAATCCGATTTCAAGAAAAATCACATTTTGGCTTTAAAAGCAGGAAATACCAGGAAACCCAGATTATATGGAATCAAAATAATCGTCTTATAAGCTATTTTAAAATTATTCACCTCAGCACAAAAACGCAATTGCTTTACCTAAAATTCGTTTTAAGTGCTTAACTTGCATAATGTAATTTGTTCTTTGCCATACTGCTTATTAAATGTTGCACAATTATAGTAGAGTATTTTATGTACGTGCTAATTTTAGATAATAAAAAGATAATTAGTAGTAGTTCGATCTTCATATGTATTTTATTTTTATTTAAATGCAATCAAGTTTTTCTTCGGCGATGCAAACTTCCACTGAATTATTTCAACAGTTGTCTAGTATAAATGCAGAATGCAGCAATGATAAAATGACAAATAGGGCCGGGAAAGTCAAAAACAAAATAGATCACCAAATGCAACCAAGAAATAACATCTAGTTTTAGCTTGAATCGTAGGATCTAGTTTAATTTATACCAAGGAATAATTTTAATTAACATCAAAGCACTAATAGAAATCGTACATAAACGATTTACAGCTTGTCCCATCTCTCACGTTTCGGTACAGCAGTAATATTAATCAAGAGTCATCTGCATCGTCAAGGCTATGGCCAACTCCAACCACAGCACAACTTCAACTACCCCACAATATTCATTTGTCATTTTCTATTTTTTCCTTTTTCTGTCGACTGTCGTATCAAAAAAACCTAACTAAATAAGAATAATGTTCCAAAAACAGTACAGTTGATTAATAGTAATAATAACAACACCTAACTAACAACACCTAACTTCAAGACACGACAACGACAATCCAAATTATAGATCCAAGTTCTCGAATCTCAAAATATCGGTGTTTCAATCAATTGCTTAGTAAACTCTATAATTACGCCCACACGTGTAAACTATAATAAGTATTGTTTAATCATATTTACAGTATCATGCAAGTAATTAAAGTATAATAGTAACTAATACGTAGTAACAATAATTGTAATAATAATTACGTAATCCGTTTACGATTCTTGTGATTAATTATGAATAATAACATTATTGTGTAACTACGCTTAAAACACAATGATTATAAAATAATTTAAAATTCACTCTAAATAATAATTATTATTTAATCCTTAATATATAGTATTATATATTCCGTTCGAATACGCATCATTATTCATAGGGACACACACAAAACTACTTAATAGTAATCAACTAAGTACCTAATCATATAATACAATCATAATATTAATTAGTAGACATTCTTGTACTGTACATGTTTAATTAACTTTTTAATGTTAAGTTTTTGCATCGTGATTTAAAAGCTAATCGCAAGTAATTCAATTAAAGTTGGCAATTTCATAATTTAAATTGAATACTTAAGTATCCGTTTCCAGCATACTGAAAATTCCCCTGGATAAAAATGAATACCTTTTCGTTTCCACTTATTAAATTAAACGAAAATTTGACATTCAGTAAAATTTCAGTACTTTTTGCGGTTGTTTGCCGATTTTCAACTGATGGTGTTTATGGCATGAGAAATGAACCGGAATCATTGTTTTAATATCCATCATACTTACGTAAGACTTCGCAACCACGATCTTATAATAGTGTTACAGTGCGGTATCAACTCTAGTCAGCAGGTTAAATCAATTAAGACAATTAACTACATGCTAGGTGCTTATTTCTCCGTCAGTAATTATTCTTCACGTCAGTAGTCAGTATTTCTTATCATATCAGTTTGTACAAGTGTAAAAGAATTATTTAAAAAAAAAATTATGTACCAAGCACCAGAATTTTGCAAGGAAGTTTCAAAATCTTCAATTTCAGACTTGACAGATAAGGGAATGAAAACTACCCCCTCCCCCGGAATACCAGTAACTGTATAAATACTAGGTTTGATTATTTTATAATTCCGATCATTTTTGTATCTACCTACAATTGAAAATTGACACCGACAAGCAACATATTTGTTTCACGATTTACAAGTTAATTGGTTTAGGCAATCTTGGATACAATTGTATTATCATAAATCAATAATTTTTTGTTGAATTCTACCCACATGTCAATACAACTCCATAAATACAATATAAGGTCAAGTTTAAAATCCGCATGAATAGTTTTTACTAATGGTTTTCAATCAGGCTCTGCTTCTGAAATTGTTATACCTAACCTACTCAATATCATATCATGTTAAAAATTAAAACAGGACACAATAAATTATAATTGTGATAAAATAAAGGTCAGGGAAAAGATGGGCATGCAAAAATGTATCTGAGGCTGAGGTTGAGTGCAACTGAACTTTGACTAAAATGAACTTAAATGATAAAAGAGAGGAAAAAACAGTAATACCAACTAACCACGAAACAGAATCAAGACTGGTACCGACAGACGAAATGCAAAGACACACATTCACGCCCTGTTCCCATTTGCACACGTACTCATATTCATCTTTATCAATAATTTTTAATTTAGAGAAGAATCATTCCAGTATTTGTCGATCATCGATAAATTCTTGCAGACGTCTTGCAAACACCTTCGATGGAATTGGATCCGCCACTGGACCATCATCACCTAGAAGTCTCTTCACTACCTTAGGCCTGTAAATAATAAAGGGACAACCAACATAATTATTTAGAGTAGAGGGACATACTATAAAGGAATACTACAGCTGATGACGCTAACGTCGGATAACGGCAGCAAATTATAGTTCACTCATTTATTATAGCTTAAAATTCATTTATATAGTTTACTCACTTATTGTCTGCTATCTGAACCATGGCGTTAATGGCTTTGAGATTACTGTTAGGACTTCGATTGAAATTATATCTTAATTGTTTCGAGGGTGATGGTGTTTTAGGGACACGCAATGGTTGCAGAAAAACTGAATGCTTGTTTGATACTTTTCGACGTGGAGACAACGGCGTAGCTTTGAGATGTGGAACTGGCGACAAAGGAACATTATTCCCTTCATCCTGAGAAAATACAAAAAATCTCCGTTACATTTTATACTTTCGCCACTCCCTACACTATTTTAACATATTTATGTACGGGTTTTTGGAGTATTTTATGAACATAGTTATGAACTTACGGCTTTGGTAGAGAATTTTAGCGCATACTTCTGCATTTTGCCGATAAAAATTGTGTTGTAAAATTTGATGAGATCACCACGCTCATTTTCTCTTGTAAGAGGGACACTTCGGTATACGTGTGAGGCTGATTGTGGCTGCAAGCGATAGCAACGCATGATCTCGGTGAAAGTTTTCTCATTGCCCACAACCTGTAACAATAATATTCATACAATTTAGTGGGAAACCATTAAATCAGATTTCATCCAAGGCAAACCCGATTACGGATAACTATGCTTTGTATGCCCCAAGAATACTTACTTTAGCCACAACATAAACGCAGCACATGAGAATCTGATCTAAGTGCCTAGTTTTCATCAGTTCTTCCACATGATTGGTAATTGCGTTCTGGAAACAAGTCCAGATTTTTCTCAGAAGCTCATCATCCACAGTCAAGTTCTTACAAAGATCTTGAAGACGGACATAACTCAGGTGGTAAAACTTGCGAAGGAATAATGCTGTTGAATTCCCTTTCTTTGGTTTATCACCGTGTTTAGATGGAAGGACAACTCCCAAGATTTGGGAGCTAGTTTTATCTTGAATAATGAGAGTGGACTGATTTGTACCACCAACTGCGACAGGAACGCACTTTTCCCCAGAGGGTGCTATTCACAAACACATCAAGGACAATCAATCAATTAATAAATAAAAATACTACACTAATGCTTTGAAGTTTGAAGCATACTTATTAGCACTCAAAACAATCAACTGCGCTATTTTAGCTATTCAATTACTTTTAATAACAGCATATCGTTTTGGAGCAGACTCTCCGTTCCCAAGATGAGAATCTCCACCCAATTTTTCTATTTGAGAAGGTAGTAAAACTTCTTCACACGCTGGAATGGGTTCATTCCTATGAGCCAATGCTTCCCACAATGGACTATCACCTCTCCACGCGATTTCCTCCAATACCTTTTCTTCCACTTGACTTAAATGTTTCACAACATCCCTACTTAAGTTCTCTTCTGCACGAATTATAATTTCTACAACTTTGTAGAAATGATATCCAGGCAGATTAAAAATCTCCAAGATCCATGGAAACCGACGTTGCGAATTGTAGGAGAAAAGCACTATTTCTAAACTACAAGCAAAGAGGCTTGTGTGAAAATTGTCTTCGCTCATAAGTTCCTATGAAAGGAGAAAAGACATTAGAATCAACATTATAGAAATCTCCTCACTATGGGTTAAAAGTACAAATAATACTAAAAACCGTTAGGGTAGCCAAACTTACCGTCAACTCTCCATTGTCAGTCCTCAATTTACTCTCACTCGTTAGTATACTTTCAAGCAAACGGTAGTACAATGTTTGGCCAATCTGGCTTCGAAAATGTGCAAACTCCGAGTGTAAGCCGGGCTGATTATCATATTTAAGGGAGTAGCCCTGAATAAATATAGCGCTAAACTTTTGGAGTCTGTCATGAATACTTTGAACTGGGTTTCTTGAGCATGTGTTCATAAGCTCTAGTAATGCTGGAGAAGGTTCAGGACGACGATTTGATAGTAAAGCCTGTATCGGATTTATCAAATCATACATTTTTTATCTCCGTTGGGAATTTCTTGATGTGTGTTAGTTGTTGCATATCTTACCTGAAGACGACTAACTGTTTGCGTAGCAGTGGAAACTGGTGAACTCATATTGTCTTCTTTGTCTGACAAATATTTTTTACCACTTAAAGGTGTTTGAGGCATCAAATGGCGAAGCTGAAAGTAGTAAGTGTAATAATTAGACAACAATTTAACTTTAACAAAGTTATGTCCATTACTTATTATTGTTTATTAATGCACGACATAATTAGACTACTAACTTCTTGCAAAGGAGGAAAGGCCTTTAATTCCATGGACTGCCTCTCAAGATTCTTTAGATAATCCACCTGAGAGTCGATCTCTGTCATTCCAAAATCAGACTGTCTAAGATCCGACAAATACATCCTCTCGTCGAAATCTCCTTCGGTTAAGACAAATTCTTCATACTCTTTCTCCAGCCGTTTGGAATTATGTTCAAACACCGTCTCATCAATCAAACCGGTAAGGGTTTCGGAATCTCCTTTCAAAGTCTAATAAATAAATAATAAATAATCCAATGAATAACAATATTATTACCTTTGCCTTTCTATAATAATATTATTACTTAAAAAATCCATCAATCCGAAATATACAAATTCCCGCAAAGTCTTACCTGCTGTTCAATCATGCTCCGTATTTTAGGCTTGAGCCAAAATTCTTTTATGGTTTTTGCCTCCACGGAAATACCGTCATATAGGTCACATAGTTTGTGAATGATACAAATCGGTTCACCAACAGAGTCCACCAAATTCTCGGCAAGTTCTGCATGGCAAAATTGTAATATTCATAAACTAATGCAAGCATAAAATTCCGCATACTACCGCTTATTAGGGAAAACAAAGAAAATTAAAATGAATAAACTTTGCAAGATAAAAGTAACTTCAACGAACCAGCAAACTGAGCAGTCAAAAGATTCTTCCGACCAGCGTGAGCAACATTAAAAAATATTAGATCGGAGCAGGAAAGCAAAAGATGGTAAGAATTCACCAGATCGTCACTAATTCTCAGCGAACTTTTCACACAGAGAAACAGTGTCCAACAGAATTCAAATAAGTCAGCGGCAGACTTTGGTGACAATCTGTGTTATAAATTATTTACATTCAACATTAATTTTAATTAACTTCTGTAGAAAAGACCGACATAACATAGTGCATTCAGTCCGTATTTCAGTACCTATATACACATAAACGACATGGAAATGGAATACAAGTACATAAACCTACATAAATTCAGGTATAAATATTCTACTCAGCATAATAGACTTATCAAACTCACTTCTTCCTATTATCTCGATTTTCCTCTGGATCCCTTCGTGAAAAATCCTTGAAAAGTCCAGCAAAAATTGGATCGAACTTTTTGAAGATACAAGTGGTCACTGCAAAATTTCTTTCCAGTCTTTCAATTTTGCTCCTGAATTCTTGATTTAAATTCGTCATGTCACCCCACTTACGACTTTTGTCAAAAAACTCCGTTAGACTAAGTCGTGATGTCCTGAGCAACCTAGTAAGGTTGACATAGTTCCCATGTACAGTGGGTGAATTTACTGACGGGACATTAGCTTGCCGGCATGCCACATAAACTGCACAGCAGAGCCAGTGGGCAATGTCTCCCTAAGAAAAAATGACCAAAATAATACTTAGTTATATCTCAAAATATATCATTTAAAAACCAAAAAACTTAGAATGCCCAAAAGAAAGAAATTTACCTCCAACGTATACTTAGAACGAACACTGGTAAATGTTTTCCACGTATTATCTTTAGTGATACTGTCCAGATTGAGATCAGAGCACAACTCTTGAAAACGCTCGTAAGCTTCATCATCCATTCCAATTTCCTCGGCCATTGTGTCTTTCCTACCAAAGTCCTGAAAAGAAGCATTCCAAACATGATCAATTATGTTTATACGTTAAAATTATGCAATAACCATCAACTAGATCAAGTATTTACAGAACCAGAATAGCTCAATACCAATTAATATAAAGCAAGCTATGGAAATGTACACGGCAAATCGCCGTTCCATTCCTCAAATTAAAATATTATCATGCACCAAGAATTACAGTCAGTAAAAAACAACTCGGTAAAAAAATAAATCAAACTACTCAAAACGCCAGAACTCCAAAACTTGACTTTAATACTGCATTTTTCGCCATAAGCGCAATACACAAACTCAGTTTCCGTAATATCCTCTGTACCAAATTTCAACATGGAACAGTCACTGATGACAGATCAACACAAAGAAAAAGACTGGATAATCGAGAATGATAGAGAATCAAGGTAACTAGACTTAATTCCTAATGAATTAAGTACCTACATAATTTCTTTGTCATTTCTTTCAAATCACAATTCACAAGTATTAAAAATGCTTTCCCCATCAAAAGTTCGATCGCCTCAATTAGAATCGCAATCAACAACTGAAAAGTGACTAGTAACCATAAATGTGTTTAATGTTTGACGGAACAAAACAAAACTCCAACGCCAATAATGAACGTTGACAGCCACCAACCCCAACTCGTAGTCCGAATGAAGTACGGGGTGGAAGACCAGGTCAGATGAAAAAATGCTTGCTTTACAATACTTGGATGACAAAGTAATTACGATAAGATACTAAAACCAAAATAAAAAGATTTCACATCCTTACCATCCCCTCCAAAGAAATGAAATGTGCTTGTGCTTGCATATCGACTCGACACCAGACACAAGGCACGGCACAACATAAAATGTAGTTTTTAAAATTTCAGCAGTCAACTTGAAAGGATGAATGCAGCAGAAAGAAGTCTACTTTACATTGGTCAAA
The DNA here is from genome assembly GCA_036851915.1 of Ptenothrix huangshanensis. NCBI lineage: Eukaryota > Metazoa > Arthropoda > Collembola > Symphypleona > Dicyrtomidae > Ptenothrix > Ptenothrix huangshanensis. Next base: position 37,980 of record JAAXYX010000135.1, on the reverse strand, counting down.
ATACAATAAAGCCAAATTATAACAAATATTAAAGAGAAGGTATAAAAACCAAGTACACTACTTAAGTATTTACTCTTGCTTCCGATAACGATATCTTTCTCCACTTATTTTGCCCTTTAAACTTTTGCTCGAGTAATAAATGAGAAGAACCAACGATAACGAAACGACAACGACAACCAAAACTATCAAAGTAGGAAAGTGAGCATACGATGTAGAAAAAGACGGAAACGAAAATTGCAAGGGTTTTTCGAATAGTGGACACAAAAGCTGGTTAAAAAAAATAACAAATGCAAATGATTACTTGAGATCAAAAAGTTGAACTTTAAGAATTTTTGTAGGTGGATGTGCTCGTGGTAATGATTCACAAATGATGAGAGTATTATTGTGGATTATAGTATTTTCTATTTGATTATGAAAGGTTTGTTTTGGTGGGTGATTCTCAATGGACCGCGTTCTTCAGTTCAACACGATTCAATTGTGACGAGGCGCAAATAATGCTTGGCGGTGGATGTTGAGGGAGCACATCGGCAACGAGGAACAAAAGAGTGGAGGCAAAAACCCGCCCGAAAGCCCCGCCATCTACGCGTCCAACCACCACCTTCTCATCCTCACAAGGTCCCGCTGCCCCACACTTTTCTCATTCTCTCCCAAACGCGTCTCCGTCCTCTCTCATCCACAAATAACTATCATTAGTTAATTGTTTTCCCACATTTATTCCCCGTTCATTATCTCAATTCGCCGCACCTTCTTCCTCTCTTTCATACGATTCTCCACTTACCTATTTTACTCCATACATAATCGTACCCTTCTTCTCTTCATCTATTTTTAATAATGGCTTTGAATTCTTTGAAGTCTCTGTTAATAAATTGCAATTTGGGAACTGCTTGTATATGGATAACTAACTCTTGTAGAGTATAATGATGTAAATTAATGTTTAATATTTTTGCAAAATGAAACTTCAACGCATTTGTATGCGTTGAAGTTGTTTATCGCCACTTTTTATAAACTTTTGTCAACCTAGGCACTTAAACCAGAAATGCGATTTTTTCGAAAAAAAGCAGAAAAAGTATTAAAAGCATTCTGATCTCCTAAAAAGCATTATTTTAGCGTTTTCTAGATGAAAAACATTATTTTAGCAATAATGGATTCATTTTTATGACTTACTGGATGTGCAATGCAAATAATTATTTATTCACAAAAGACCGAGCTTTCGACGGTAACTCACCGTCATCTTCAGGGTTTGACAAAAGAGTGAAAGGATTTGTAATACAAGATTACATGTACAATTTTGAATTTAAAAAATTATTTTAAGAAAAAAGATTTTGAAAAAATCACAAATAATAATTTTATTTTAATTATATTTTTATTTTATCATAAATAATTATTTTAGCATTTTGAGACACATTTTCACGGTTTAAGATTCTATTTTCCTGTGATGAAACAGCCTTATATGAAAACTATTTTGAAACGTAGCTTCCGTAAACCTAAAGTACTTTTCAAAGGACTGTGAAATGCTGAGAATGGCTTGATTTTAGCATTTGGAGCGATCAAAAAAATATTTCACCTTTTTCAGACTCAAAAAACGCATTACGCACTACCAAAAATGCGATTTCAAAAAGCATTTTGAGCTGGAATTATTATTTTAGCTTTTTCAGGTTAACATTTATTGACATTATTTTTATTATTTTGAAAAGTTGAACTTAACTATAATCAATTATTGGGTTTGAATTTTTTAAATTCTGTGAATTCCTTGAAGTCCTTGAATTCCTTTATTGAATTTTTCAAACTTTTTGAATTTTTTGATTTTTTTTGCCATTACATTTTTTGAATTTTCTGTAATTAAATTGCAATTTGGGAACTGCTAGTATTTATAGGTACAGCTCTTGTGGACTATGAGGATGTAAATTAATATTTACTATTTGTAAAATGAAATTGGTAGCTGTAGCTATACTGTATTAATTATGCTTCATTCCTGTAATTTTGTCACTCTCCAGGTTTTTTCAGGAGCGGCGAAATTAATTAATAATTAATTGTTAGGATAAGTTAATTATGTAAAATACATTAAGCATAGTTCTAGTTTTTTAATGTTATAACTTTTCCAGACCTGCTTTATGCCTGTTATCTGTAAATCAGAATACCTAAATGAAAATAAATATTGTTTTCATTTTGTATGTTGCACTATTGTTGTATAAGGCGACCAGATAAATGCTTTTTCTTGCCTTTAAAAAATGTCGTTTTTACTTTTTCTATATGCAAAAATAATGCTATTTTGGCCTGAAAATGTTTCTTTCGGTCAAAAAATGCTTTTATTTGCTCTTTGTAATCACATTTTTGGTAGTGCGTAATATGCATTGTTAATCTGAAAATATTTTTGGATCCGTTTAAAATGCTTAAATGATGCCTTTGTATGTATTTAAAAATGCTTTAAACATTATTTTGAACCTAAGGCTTACGGAAGCTACGCATTTTTTCAAAAAGTTCAAAATTGGGTGACGCTGTATATAATAATAACATCTTAAACCGTGAATGTGGCCCAAATGCTAAATAATGCTTTTACGGCTCGAAAATGCTGAAATAATGCCATTTGGGGGTTGTTATTGTTATTAAGCTTTATGGACTTAATTTTGTTTTTTATGCTTTTTAAAAAAATTTATTTTACGTTATCGAATTTGCTAGGCCACTCGGCAAAAAAAAGTCGTGACCGAGGGTAGTAACGTTTCATTATGCTTTTTATGCTTTGATCAAAGTAAATGATGACTATTCATTTATCTAAAATCTATGTGAGAAGTATTATTCCATGTAAATAAACCTAAAAACTGCATTATTTTATTTAGTACCACGATAATACACCGAATAATTTTATTACGCTAGTGGGCAATCTAGAGATAAAGAAACCTATGGTTGGCAAAATCTCAAATATGGGAGGTCGATTCTAATTTAGATGGAGACCAGTTTCTCTTCTTTAATGTTTTAAAAATGTTTACAAGGCTTTTAATTTTTCTACTTCTTCATAAAATTATCATACATACCTTTGGTAGTAATATTAGCATTCACAGTTAATTCGCTGGAGTCAAGTATATTTTGTTTAATAAAGTTGTGTCTCTCTGTAGTAAGAAGTTGATTTCCTATTTTTCAGTTTTGCATTCTTTAATAAATCAAATCACATTGATAACCGCATCACCGCTTATCTGTATTTAGGAAAGATGTCCCAGATCTTGGTCGGAAATCAGTAATTAGTAATAGCAATAGCGATAAAAACTATCACGTCGTTAATGTATAATTATTAAAATTAATTATATTTAATATAATTGAGCACAAAATTTAGATGAATGAGATGAGATTTGTCATTATTTCTCTATTATAAATACCGAATAATTATCACATTTTTAAAATCGTTGTAACTAAATAGTGAATGAAAACCCTTAATATCTTAATTATATCTATATTATGCATCGCAAGAAATCACCGAAATTGCAATATAATTAAAAATAACTAAAACTGAAATATAATCGCTTGATTTTCTTCGAACTCTTAATTGACTAAATTGGATTATTGCTGTTACCAAGACCAAAAAAAGTCTCATTCATAATAATTATTATTCTGTATTCATGAGGAAATGCTTATTTAGGCTGATACACCCTTTCAATACCAGTGTAGCGGAACTAGGCGTAGGCCTAGTCCGCCTAGTAGGATTTTTAAAAATACACTGCCTTCTTTAACATTTGCTAGAAAAAAACGATTTTTTAAAATTTTGGCGCAGTTTTTTAAAAATTTACACGAAATAGGCGCAGTTTTTTTAAATTTCACGAAAGAGGTCGTTTTTTATTTACACGAAAAAAGTGCAATTTGTTTAACACTAGATAAGATGCAGTTTTTTTAACATTTTCAAGATCAAGTTTTTCCCAGGCCTTTCCAGGACACGAAAAAAATCCTATACGGGCGCTACTATTCAATAGAAACCAAATATTCTCCCGTTTCGAAATTTTAGAATGGTTGAAATGACCTAGAAAACGAGAACCTTCATTCGTCTTCATGTTCATCACAAGCATAAAGTTCACAGGTCTATAATTTTTGAGCATGTGCAAGAATGGTAAATCGTAAAGTAAAGGGGTATTAATATTACATTTATTAGTTTGTTGAAAGCGACATTTGAAGTGAGGAAATCTACGTCATGTGGATGTTGACTGTATACTAATTATGATTATGTGCGTATTGTCAATTGTAATTATTGTCCCAATTATGATTGTCTCATTGTCTGAGTCTGAAGATGGAGATTGTTACCGAAGCTGGGGCAATAATTGAATGGAGGAAGATTTCCGGAGATATTTGGCGGTGCTGACGGTGAAAAGGATGCTACTCTCCTCCCAATGGCTGGCCTTCACGGCAAGGTGTACCAATGAGGAATGTACAAGTTTTGATCAGAGCCCCGATGACAGCCAGTGCCAGACGAAATCTAAAAGTCGACCACTCGTCCTCTGCATGTACTGTATGATGGTGATGGTATTGGTATGATGAAAACTACTTCCAACAGTTCCAACTTCGAAATCCCACTTATTACCATTACATACAGTTCCATTTACAAATACGTTTTGTACTCCGTGCTACATTCAACGTATAGTAAACATCTATAATTACATCATTATTTATTATCAAAACATTTCAAGTTTAATAAGCTTCTCTTTCTACTCCTCCTTCTGTTTACTTTTTCTCTTCGTCTTCGTCGTCGTCATCGTCATCATTATCATCATTCGCATTTCGCATTCAAAGAGGTGTATGTACACATTTTCGGTTTGTTTCCACTATTTATTATAATTAATAATTTTGGAAGATTTTCACTATCTTTATCATCATCATCATCATCATCGTCAGTGTCATCTCATCCTAATCATTTCTTTGATTATCAGTTATGCAAAGAACATCTTCTGTCACTGTCAAGTGAATCGCGAAGGGACTATAACAAAATATTTAAAAGTTTTATAGTTGATTCTATAGTGAAGTGAGTTGAGTGTATCTTACGTAAAGCGTGCAGTTTTAAGTTTTTAAATAAAGGGTAAGGTAAGGACAGTTGGTCTGAAAACAAACCCCAAAATAAAATTCGTGATCAAGTAGTGTAGTCATTGGAAGTTGAAGTTGGATTGGAAATAGCAGGTTGGTGGCACGGCACGGTAGCAGGAATAGCAAAGCGCGATAACAATAATAATCAGGACAAGACAAGACGGTACAGTACGTGGTAATAAAGTAGGCCGTAGAAAAGACAGCTGATTGAAACTGAACCGAAGAAGTTAATAATAATTACGCAAGTTTCAGAAGTTTATGTTTGGTACAGACCATTTGTCAAGTCAAGTTTTGATCATAGTCACAATCACAATACTGTGACAGTGGATCAGAAAAATTTGAAATAATTATACCGTTAGCGAAATTATCTAGCCCATGTATTTACGAAGGAATAAGACTGAGTACAAATTATAACACGTGTGCATTAGACATTGGATAACGTGAAAGAGCCTACAGACAACAGACGTTATTACTTTAGCAATAATTACTTATGATAAATTATGAATTAACACTGCATCGATACCCAATATATCCAACATTGAACATCGGCTTGGCATCCTTATCTGTACACTTTTCTGCGTAAGTATTTCAAGTAATTATCTGTTAGTTAGTACATATTTTGGTCTTGGTTTGGATACAGACAGGAAGTACAATGCAAAGTTAGTGGAACTACTGAACCATGTGAGATAAATATTTATAGATTTGTCGTACGACACGACGTTGTTACTGATGAAAGGAAAGGAAATACAAAAAATACTCGTATGTCGTAGTAAGAATTTTGTGGTGGTTACTGTAAAATGGATTAAATCCATTAATTATTTGTCAAGTTTGCTATTTCAATAATTTAATTATTACCCATTCTTTCGTCTTCATAAAATGTTTAGATTGCACTCGTCATTCGTGCCGTTTTGTAATCGTAATTCGTAATTTGTAAATATTATTATCTTTGTGGTAATCGTCATCATCTATCGCAAATCGTAATCCCACTATCCCACCCTTATCACCGTATATTGGGTAATTCTGATTTCAGTTTCAGATAGATCCACAAATTAGAATTCAGAAATCGCCATCAGTATTTAATTTACATAATAACAAGTAGTCGTAATTTGGTCGAGATTTATTCCTCATTCCTGGAGTTCAAGATTTACATAGTTCCAAATGCAGTCAGATTTAGCATCCAGGTTTTGAGTCTGGAGTTGAACTGGACTAAACGAAAATATTAAGTACTTACCTAGGTATTCAAAAATTGTGCATTGAGAAATTGAGATGATTTAGATTTAGAAACCTTGTACGTTTGCATGACGTATTTGTGCTCAGTAGTCTGTGTCTATGGTTTGGTTTGGGAAATCTCCGCTATGTTAATAACAATTAAGTAATAAATAATTACAAATTTGAACAAGCAATTAAAGCCCACTGAAACATGAAAATTTGTTGCATATTTCGAAACCCAAGTTGATGTGATATTTTTGTCGTGTGGACTACCTACCAAAAGAAAGACTAGAAATGACAGAAGGAAGAATGGAAAGTTACTGTCATAAATTGGACGTAGTCAAGACCGGTTGGTTTAGGACTGAAGTGAATAATTAAATTCAATCAGATAGCAAAAAAAGTTAAAACGCATTTACTGAATTAGGTTCTTGCTAGATTGATCTAGGATAGACCAGAAACAAAGAACGGAGTATGAATAATAGATGTGAATACGAATAGTAAATTATATACCTACATATTGTTGATTGTTTGGCCTTACTGGTAATGGTACCAGCCACTTTAAAGTTATATTGTATGAAATTATTTTTGGATCCTTTGGTAAGTCCCTAGCACCGTCGACTTCGATAAATCGAGCCCTAACCCGCAGAACACCCGATTTTGAAAATTTTAATATCTGCATTAAATTTTACTTGGGCTGGACGCACTCAAGAAGGTTATAGAGCTACATAGACTTATTGAAGCCGGTGTTGAAACGCTCATTAGTTTAGTTTTGATTTCCGAATTACCGATACCGATATTGAGTTACAAATTAAACTGAACACTTGTGAATGGAATAATTGCTGCTGTTGTACTTTGTATGTTTCCAAACCAGGTGTTGAAATAATGTTGTTGTATAGCTAGGTTCTTTGTCGTGTATACATTAATTTAATGTTTATATTCGTAGTAGATATTGTATCAAATAAGTTGCAAATGGTTCTAGAAGTATTGTCATAATAATTTATATTTTGATTTCAGAATTCACTCACAACACCGCTAGTCACATAAATTCTAGAGTGCTTGTGGTGCCGCACTGGATATAATTAAATTGCTAGAAGACTGGTGAAGAGTCGTAATCATATCGTTTAGATGGATTCGTCGGAATTGTCTGGGCTGATTACTGTGCGAGTGAAGCATGGAAGTCTTAAATGCGGAGATTTGGATATAGAATGTAACTTTACTCACAAGGTCAAGCAGCTGAAACAAATGATATGTGACAAATCTCCTATGCATCCGGTACATGTTTCTCTTTATTACCTTTTATTGGTTGTACCATAATATACAGAACTAATTTACTCACTGTAAACTAATAATAATATATCATGCCATGCAACGTGCAACAATCAATTGCAATGTTTAAATTTTAAGAATATTTTTATGCAACTCTAATTAGCCCATTCCTGTTCTAATTTTATTAACTGTTATAAAATTATAGGAAATTGGCGATCAACGGCTAATTTATGCTGGTCATTTGCTGGGGGATGATCAAGCTTTAAAGGATGTATTTACAGCCAATGGAGAGGTTACACAGTCCTCTTATACCGTCCATTTGGCTTATAGCCGCGACGTATTAGGAAGATACTATCAACAAAAGTAAACAACTTAACACCACTGATGCAGTTTCATTTTTTGGTGCAGTATTGTAATATTTAACCTTTCTACCTTAGTTAAAATTATATCATTTATTTGGCTCTTATTGTGCTCTTGTAGTAATCCTTCTTCGCAGTCATCGTCATCAGCACAGTCAACGGAGCGACCCACCCCAACAGCATCTACCTCTCAACCAACCGCAGATCCTGAGAATCGTAATTTCTCAATGCCCTACCCCGGACAACAGCAATATCAACATATGCAGATGGGAATTAATCCTGAATTTATTGCTTTGCATGAATATTACGTTAGACAAATGATGGCTTATATGATTCACTGGTAAGAAAAGAAAATATTTCCTTTATTATTGGTGTGACGGCTATTTTGTTTTGATTTTATGACCCTTTGTTATATTTGAGTAAAACTAATTATATTCGATTGTAGGTCACAAGTTTCACTTCAAATGGTTCATCCTACTGGGACATTACACACGAATATTCCTACACGTCCATTTGTCATTCCGCAGCCGGCTCCTGCACAGCCCGCCGCTGCTCCAGCTGCTGCTAATCCACGGAATATTGATGTTCAAGGTAACAACGTGTAACTTGATGACTGAAATGCAATTTCAATGTACTGTTCCAATGCTTCTATTCTTTTCTCAGCTCATTCTTGAAATGTGTTAAATGTATATTTGAAACCGAAACAGAAAACGCTAGAGTCAATGAAGTAGGTAACCGAGGAGATGATGATGAAGCTCCTAGGGATGTTTTGGACTGGATGTATACCCTAGTTCGAGTGGCCTTGATATTCAGTGTCGTTTATTTCTACTCAAATTTCACTCGGTTCTTTCTTGTAGTTCTGTTTACTGCTCTAGTCATGGTGTACGTATTCCAAATGTTATTATATATATTACCATTATTCTCGAGTTTGTCAATTTTGGTTGCTAACATGATATGTTATATTCGATTTCAGTACCATAAATTATAATTAGTCGTGCTTTGCCAAATTCGTAGGTTTCAGCGTCGTCAAGTAGCTCAGCAGGCTGAACAAGTTGCAGCGAATCAAAGGCAAGCTAATGCTAATGTGCCACCTCCACGACCAAATCAGCCAGCAAATGCCCAAGGGTGAGCCAATTCAAAATCAGTTTTGTGCAATACCCGGCATGTAAAATGTTCTCATTCGCAATTAGAATTCAGGTTGTTATGGTTAGCAAGGTCTGAAGATTTGTTTTAATTCATTCCAGGCCTCCCGCTGCCGGTTCAGGGAATGTAGGTAATTCTGAGGATATGTCAAGTTCCAACCAAGGAAAAAATATCACCACAGTTTCTAGTGAAGGAGAACCTGCTACCACAGATGCGTCAGCAATTAACTCAGAAAACGTGAATGCTGGAGGAGGTAATGCGGAAGAACCTGTCACCACAAATCAAAATGTAGGAGAAGCTTCTGAACAGCGTCGGAGTATTCGAGACATTACATGGACTTTCTTAACCACATTTTTTACATCTTTAATTCCTGACATGCCGCAGAACAACTGAGAAATGAAGTAAATAAAGACACAACAACAAAAATCCTGTGCGTAGCAAAACCCAACTCTCTTCAATCAATTACTAATGATAGGAAGTGTTATGGTTATCATATAAATTATTGCTATTATTATTATTGCTATTATTAAATCATTATTCTTCTATTTACATTACAGTTAAATTTCGATAATGCTTTGTACTTACACGAATTTTAGAATACACTCACCATACCTTCAAAAATTATTTGTTGATGTTGTAAAATATTTAGTTTTTATTTAAATTATACTATATGCCTATATAATTATTTGATTCCCTACAACAATATAGCTGTATCGGGTTAGAGGTGTGTACGAAATACATCTAATCTTTTGGTCAGTTCGTGCTTACGTCGAACGAAAGACTAATTAATTATAATCATTATATATTGCAATTAACTATGCAGCCACAGCCGAACCTGTGTCTGAACAGCAGATGACACTTTTCCAGTTTTGCTTTCGACTCAAGTTTCCTACGCTCAGTGCTAATGCGAAAAAATATCTTCAATAAAATATTTATTATTATTTAGGTTTCTACTCATTTTATTTACATCCAAATAATCGTTGACATTTCACTTGAGATTTATTAGGCACCTTAATTGCGGTTATTTTTTTTACATTTAGTAGATCTTAAGCTAGCAACTAAATCACATGTCATGCCAAACCCAACCGCTTCTCATCTCACCTTGTCGTTCATCGCTGATGTTTCGCTTCTATATATACATATGCACATCAACTTCAATTCCATTGAACGATAAGAATACCAACACGTGAAATTTGGATTTGGTGTCATCTTTAAGATTAATGAATCTCTGTTCTCACAGTTCAGAAACTTTGTGTGACGTTATTACATCTCCCGCGATACATCATACATCGCCCCTACTTAACAATCTACCTACAATTCAGTAGCATTGAACATCCTATAGATGCATAACAATCGCTATAATAGTATAATTATTTCGCTGATTGACTCGAGTGTAGTAGATTAAGTAAATAGAACATACAGTGTAGTGTAATTATCACTAAAAATTGGATATACTTCACATATACACATACAGTTTACACAGACACAAAAAAACGTCTAATACAAGTGCGAATACCGCTGAGTCTGAGGAGCAAAAAATATAATTATAGACGATGATAACAACAAACAGCAGCAGTACTTACTATAATACTAGCTAATAGAGTTACATCCATACAAGACAGTCCAATATTAAATATTTAGGAAATTACTATTTATTATATATTTACTAGGTATGTCTAATTTGACCAAGAGAAAAAAGTGGTAGTCTTCATCCGTATTACTTTGGCTCTAGTAGTGTATGAAGGAAATAATTGTATAGTTATAAAAATTATAGTTATACACATTATAATATAGTTTCTTGCGCTCAAAGCTCTTGAGGATAATCTGGGCTTTTTGGGTACTTGGGTTCATTCGATTCTCTCTCTTTGCGTCATCCTGTTCGGTTAAATTGTGAAAAAGCACTGTGTACCTTTAGTTCTTAAATACATAGATTTTCCACGAATTTCTTAGTCGGATTCAACCGGTTATTTCTGATGTGATTGTTGACAGTAGTCTATGCCCTGAACTCTCCACTTGCTACTTCTTCTGCTTGAGTAATGGAGCATGCCATTTTTTGCAATAATTCAATAGTCATTCATACGCAATCACAATAATATTATTATTATTATGATTTTTTTTGCACTCAACATCGACTAACCAAAACCCTGCTGCCTGCCACTGTGTTGGGATCAACAGAATAATGGCACGACGGTGGCTTTCTTATTATGTATCCCTTCTTATTCTTCTTCATGTTACGATACGAACTTGAAGTTCAAGTTATATTGTGCATTGTAATTACATATATTGTGATTTTGTAAATTGTAACGCATTGTTCAGTGCATTGTTATTGTTTTTGTTATTAGAATACTATTAATTGTAGGACAAGTGGAAGTAGAGACGACAGGGACATCGCGAATTCCACGAAGTGCAAAACGATATACGCAGGTAAATTACATACGTGTTCAATTAATGTGAAGTGAAATGCAATGCGATGCCGATTCAGATTCTAGCTTGAGCCGGTTCATCAACAAGAACAACGAGTTTGCACTCACTTGTACATTTTGCTTTTGCACATTATCCTTTTTGAAGATGCAAGCTAGCACTGATGCAATTTTCCTTACAAGCAAAGCTGGACTTATGCAGATTTTCGTAAAAGTAAAACCAGACCTGTGGAATACAAAGTAAAACATGCAGTTGACAAATTTTGCCCTTATGGAAAATCATAAAAGTCTCTGTTATTGTCAGGTGCCAAACTTGCATAAGGACCAATTTACATCTTCATCTTTGCCATAGCATAGGCTAAAGAATCGCATGATTAATGTAATATTTTTCTACAATATGCTGTGCTTTTCTGCGATCTGCCCTCCTTGTGATGCAGGGAATATAAAGAACGCCATGTCATATTCCTATCGTGTGGCATGGCTTTAATACCCTTGAATCAAATTTTATTTGTCTCCCGTACATCCAATTAAATCGTAGAATGCTATTTATTATGTCATGAATATTAGAGAAGTCAGACGGCGTCTTCAGTTCAATGTTCAATTCTAAGTAAATTGAAATTCAATTGATTCCATACACACTAAAAATGTACCATGATCATTAATTAAATCTAACTAACACTAAGCTGGAAAGCTTGCGTTTTTCAATAAAAATTTTAGTCATATATGCCATTGAAATAATGGAGTTAAAATTATTTTTGAACGTTCATAAATCATGAAAGCCTTGACTGGAGTCTGGTCTGGTGCTGATGGTGTTTCTGGTATACCTGTGTATTAGTGTGTATGTTATGTATAGGTAGGGAGTAGGGAGTGCGTTGAGCTTGTTGATTTCAGGGATTCATGTATGTATGTAGATCATTTCATCCAACAATACCATACCATTACGATCTATCCAAATATTTATACAATTATAATTAGTGGAAGTGACTGTGACTAATTGAAGCTGGAAGCACAGGGTGTCCTAGAATTTTAAATTCCGACGTATGAATAATAGCAGATTACACTTCAGTAGAGTAGGCTGTAATGGCAATAACCGGTAACGGCGTAACGACCTGCAACGAGATAGTGGGAAGCAGGTATGTATTTATAACTATTATACGCAATATTATATTTCACATCTATGGAGTGTCCATTACAAGAAAATTAAAGAACAAATTAATTTCATCTTGGGTGAAACGATTCGTTCCTTATTTCGAATGGGGCCTGTTTGAAGAATTTTGTTGGATAAAATCTGGAGTTTTTGAAAGACATTAATTGATTATTACAAAGTACTAATACTTGTATGATTTGCAAAACAGAAAAATATAATCAAATCAGGATTTTCTGATTTCATAACTGACAGAAGCTAAGAAGGATTTACCTAAAGGGGAAATGGGAAGGTAATAAAATCACACCGCCGTTACTGACTAGCGAATGTTTATTTGTTTTTTCTTCATGCCAAATTCAGTGTTTCATTAATCGGTACAAATCATCACTCATTTTCACCATTTGTTTTTTTACTTGTATGTACATACTCTGTCGTCGTTGAGGATGAAAACCATTTTAAAAAGCAATTCTAAATGAATACAGTCATAGCGCTTTTCCTACATGTTAAGTTAACTCACCCCTCTGCAATAGAAGCTTGCTTGAGCTTGATGCATTGAACCTGCAACAAAAAAGATCGTTTAACATAGTTAGCCTCCTCAATGTCGATGTGCTCGATGACAAAAAATATTTTCATAAACAAATCACTTAATTTAGATGGAAATTCATGGTAATTATTAATTATTACATGTAATTAGATAGTATGGACCATAAATAAAAAAAATTATGTGTGTCTTTTTTATTGACTTAAATAAATATAAACAATGGTTAGAACTTACTAGTAATAATTATAATCATTATAATTATGCACGTACCATACGCATGCTATGGTAAACGAAACGGACTATTTACGCGAGCCCTTCGCAAACAAAAACAACCAACTCGAATTACTTATTCGATCATCATAGTCTGGATTCTGGGTATTGTATACATAAGTAACTAATAAATTAATGCTTTATAACATAACTATACCGCCAAAATGATGCATCCTACCCCTATGTGCGTATTATTTTAGCTGACATACCTACCTAAGTACATACATTGTGTCATCTACCTTTCTCGAAAATTCAGAGTTGAATCCTTAAATTGCGAAGGAAGTTATTTGCGTCGTTCAAGTTAATTTAAGTAGCACGCAAATACATGGTGATTAAATTCTAGTAAACACTAGCCTTAGCTTACCTACTTAGTTTCGTATTTATAATTTCTACGTAATACGTCATGCTTCAAATTTTAAAGATCATTTTCGGAGAACTGTCTTTGTGAGTGAGTCAGATCATATTTGAGCATTATAAGGAGATATAGTACCAATTACTTATGTACACTTAGCAACTTGCTACTTATTGTAAGTTAGTAGTAAGCAGTATAGTACATAGTATTAAGAAGGAAATAGAGTGGACAGACTAATACCACGTCACAAATACGTAAGTTCCTTCATTTCGACATAGTAGTCTGTAGCAACTAGCTAAGTAATAATTAAAGACCCTGAAAATGTCCATGTCCATTCACATTTAATTGATACCAGAGTTGTAAACCAAGTCCCCCACGTTTCATTCGCCTTGAAAAGGCTTATAGCTTCTTAGATACGAACAAAAAATCATTAGCTATCTAGTGTAAAGAGTCCAAGACCAAGGTAGTAGTGACTGTAATTAAGTGTATCCTTTGGTTGTCTGACAATGCCCCACCGCACCGGGATGATTCCATGTTATGAAAAAATGCACCTAAATGCCTATAGGTACCCTTGACTTGACATGTTGACTGTAGAACGTTGACGATGGCTATTACACCCCCGCCCCCAATCATTTCCCAAGAAAACAGAGAGACATATACAGACTGGTTCTCGTGACAGCGATGTTGCTAAACTTTCCCCCTTACAGTCCAGCAGAGTCGAAAGGTCGATTGATCATAGGTGCACGAATAAAGCATAGCGGATACGGGAAAGGAAATAATAAAATTCAATAAATACAAACTATCACTACCATTCAAAAATCGACATTGTGTACATACATACATATTGTAGAATGTTTATTTTTCAGCTTCATAGTTGACATACTGGGTTACCCTATATGATTGTAGTCAGTAGCATTCGATGGAATTGAATGACTTATTTATAAATAATCAATGACATACTGTAATCGAATGACTGGTTAAAAATTAGCATGTCATTAATTGCAAAGTAGGAAGACGACCGACAACGACAACGTTAAGGAGTGAACTATTTAATTATCCATAACGAACTAGCATTCCTATGCATGTATATGTATGTAGGTATGTACAGTAGATGATGGGGCATTGGAATATGGAACTGGAGGGAGGATTTTTCTTGTTTGAGCAGGCTTCCACTTGCTATAGTTGGTAGTTGGCGGTTGAGTAATTAAATATGTATGTAGCTACCTATAATAGTATAAGTCTCTTAACTGTTATTGTATTTGTATTTCGTACTAAATTTGTATTTAGTTGATGTTCGATTTCAAGCTGTTTATAGTTACGGAACAAAGTGAATTCGCAGGATTTTGGTTAGGTTTGTTCGCCATCACGTCCTTTGGTTTGGAAGATACCTACCTAATTACTCGTCTCGTTCATTGGATTATGGGTTGCTGACGAAAGTGGGAGACTTGTGGAAACTCGTAGTATATCTGTTAGAATTTGAAGTTGTATGTAGCTATACATATATAGTTATAGGAATATAGATGACAAGAGACATGAGACAAGGCAAGTGGCAAGTGGCAACTGTGGGTAGCAAGTACTGTAAATACGAAAGATATCTAGCAAATTGTAGCTAGTTGTATTAGCTTTGGAATCTTCGACTAGTGTAATAGTTAATGAAGATGATGATGACGATGGTGTATGACGATGACGGCGATACCAATATTGACGATGGCTGACGGCTGGGTCTTAAAAACTTGTACCCAACACATCAGCCACCAGTTGCTCAAGCAGTTTTACTCACTCAAC
This sequence comes from Ptenothrix huangshanensis, assembly GCA_036851915.1. NCBI lineage: Eukaryota > Metazoa > Arthropoda > Collembola > Symphypleona > Dicyrtomidae > Ptenothrix > Ptenothrix huangshanensis. The sequence continues at coordinate 22,436 of JAAXYX010000135.1, read as the reverse complement.
GTGTTTATTTTTTAAGCCTGGCTCGGCTCTGCATTTATCTTTTCTACCGATTCACCACACTCGTCTTGTGAATTTTATTCCATAATTTTACTTTTTCCCCCTTACTTCGACATCTTACACCGAGATTTTTTACTTTATAATACTTGTCTGCTCCAATTGAAATTGTAAGTTGTTTTTTTCTCATTTTCACAAACCAACTAAACTTTATTCCTATCAGACATTTCCAGTCATCTCATTTACATTTCAACGTACATTTTCAAGTTCTGCGTTTGCCTCCTATTACACTACTTTGGCTAGCATTATGTTATGTTAATTCATTTAAAACTCCTCGATTCTCTTTCTGAGGTTCAGTGCATCCTTTCCGTTCATTGACTGAAAATTAGTTGAAATTGATACTCCACCATATTAGGTATTAATACCCCCATTGTAGTTTCGAACGTCCCATTCTAAATTCCATTCTGATTTCCCATTTACACCATCCCTTTTAAATAATTGTGCGGAGTAATTAATCGTGAAAGTTTCAAGTTAGTCCAGTCCCAATTTTGACAGTTCGTGTGTGCCTTTTAGTTTTTGTGTTATTTTATTTTATATTTCGATATTATTGGTTTTAATTTTAGCTCTGTTCAGTTTGGTATAAAGGTAATTTTACATTTCAGTTTCGAATTTAGTATACTTATAGAGGTATTCGTTCAGTGTTTGCATTTTGTATTTAAAATTGCACAGAATTTTGATTCCACGGGCAGAGTGACTTTATACCTACTCTTTGAGTGGTGGATAATTTATCTGTATCGGTATCAGCATTAGTATCGGTGTCTGTACCATTGTGTTGTGTCAAGTTCGTGATTTTCGTATTAAAATATAAATATTTCGATTTATGTAGAGAGCTATATTGTAGGCATTGTAATTTCGGAAAATACATGGTAAATATTTGCCGCTATAGCTAAAGAAACTCATACGATGTGCGTGATTATCTCAAGTGTTTCCACATTATTATGTAACTGCAAGGGAGGCAGAATCTGGATATAGATGTAGACATAAAAAGTTGTGTGTAGTTCCTTAGCATTCTCGTACTCCGTTATTCCGAATCGTGTATTATTAGACCGCGGTTTGCAGTAGTACTAGGAGTAAGGGAAGAAAGCAAAGATTAAATGTCTAGGGGTTTCAGTACTGTAAGGTACTGTGGCTTTAGAGATACTGATTACGCGGATACTGTGTTAAGTTATCTCCCTTCTTTCGTACCTACCTTCCTACGGTTCAAGCTTTCAGTCAACTTTAATAGTTAGTATCGGTGTATTATTAGTATGAGAATTTAAGCTAAGCAGGATCCAAGGAAATCCTCGGTCGTCTTCAAGACTAGATGGTTACCTACTTTTGTCGATCATAATCATGATTGTAGTGCTGTGCATCGTTTATTTGTACTTCGCATGTTGGCTCTTAGAATTTAGCGTATCTCCAGTTCGAAGGTTTGCTGCATATGTCTTTAAGTTTGGAGGTAGGTAAAATGAAATAAAGCGGTTAGAATCTGTTGAAGACAGAATACAGCCAAAGTGAAATGTAGACGTGTAGCACGACATGAAGCGGTTGATACCAGTGTTGGTACTGGGAACTTGCACTACTGGTCTTAAATAGTATTCATTATACCTATTATGATATTTCCCTCACTGTTCACTGTACTGCGCTTGTATTTGAAGTTGAAACATATGCACCAAACGAAAGCCATAAAGCCAAAGCCAATGTACTTCGACATCGACAAATCGTCATTGCCATGAACATCTATACAGATATTCTATGGAGGAAGAAAGTGTAGGCATCTTGTTCTTTGAATATTCGAGTTAGAAGTCTATTTAACCGTAAAACATTGGACAGAGTACATATTATGTAGAGGGAATTTCTTGAGCATGAAAATACGAATAACCAATAGGGATGGGAAGATGGAATAGGAAATGGAAGATATCAGGTTATTAGGATTTTAATCCTATTCCAACGATTGCTTCGTAAATCAAGCACAGCTTGTGTGTCATCGTTCTCATTCATCTATGTATCCTTATCCATGAGTTCATTTATTCACTAGCAGTGTATACCACAATTGTTCCCAAATTACGTAAACTAAAGAGAAGATACAGAAACTCTGACATGGACATGACATAATGACATCCCAGAAACATTAGGGAAGCTCAGATTCTTTTTCGAATAATTTCCAATGAGAAAAAGTGAGCATTTATTTTTATTTAAAGGACCGTCATCCCCATCCACATCAACGGAATTAGAGCCTTCTAGCTCCAGCTGTATAAGTTTGCTTGTACTCTTTGTTTTCTCCTTTGTTTCTTATTATTTTTTCTAATGCATATCTCCCTGTTTGTTCCTTTTCGAAGAAGATTATGATGAGTATAGACTGTACAAATACATATGGGGAGATTGGCTTCTGCTCTGTAGTTATATTGTTACATACCTATGCGTTACGTTCTGACTGAAGTTTACCGGTGTACTTACCTTTATGAGAAATCTAGCTATGTATGTGCCTATCTACCTATTTGTAGGTAGGTACCTTGGTTTGGTGGGTAATAAAGATGTTATCAGTAGATGCACCGTAGCTAGATATTTGGGGCATCTTGCTCCATTATATGTGGTTTTATGTACCTAGGAGGTACTAGTAGCTACTAAGAATTCGGCTGATCAGTTTTCATACTTGCACTAAATGATCATTATTGTCCTTTCCCACCAACTCAAATTGCATTGCCGTCAACACCATTTCTGACCTACTAGGCTTAGCCTTAGTAATTATACTATACTGTGGTATTTTAAGAGTTTTGGCTTCTACGGTTATGCAACGATAATAGAATAAGTTCTCTAGCTTTTCGTTTAAGTATAGGTAGGTGCTTTTACCATGAAATTATTGTCTGAAGTCGGATTTCGACACGCTGGTTTTGATGTGTACCATTTTATTTTAGTCACATTTCTAAGGTCATAATTTAAGCCACGAGTAGAAACAAAGTGGTCCAAAGGAATTGACGAATGAAACGTCGAATATCTTTTCCTGAGTCTTTAGCCCGCCTAGGTCTATATCTGTATTGTTTGAAAAGAATTGGATCAAGATCATGAAGCTGAGGTATGGCGGATGGCATGCGGGTTCCATAAAACCCAACTTACAAAATGAAATTACTACCTAGGAAAACTTTGGCTGAATCACAGGTCATTAATTCTGAGCGAGTTCACGGAAGCTTCACGGAAGTTTCAGAGTCTGACTCACTACCACAGAAACTGATTCTAGCTGCTTCCTAGACTCGAAATCACGTGCCGGAATCATTCGTTAACGATCTGATTATCTGATTTTGCCGGTTAGTGTTAGTAGACTTATTAGAGTAGTCTTTGACAAGTGACAATAATGTATGGTCGTGGTATAGATAGGAGCTACGCTTACACTGTTCTGTTTGGAGGTTCCTAATTCCTAGTACAAATTAAAATCCTAGAATAATTGCTGAATCGTACCTATTTATTATTTCTTTCACTTATTACTATTTTTATTATTTGTTATTACTATCCACTATTTATTTGTGCTTTATCTTCATTATTGACACTATGCATTTAGCTAGATTATCTTTCTCACGTGTTCAAATTTTTGAATACATTTTTTCTAATTTTCAAACAAGAACTGACTGGTTTTAACCCTCGAATAAGAAAAGTAAAAAGGCAAGATCGTTGATTTTAGTTGTGTTCTTTTCCTTGCTTTCATTACAATTGACAGGGACAAGTTAACATTTTTAATCTAGTGGGGTAGCAAGGGAAAAGTACTGGAGAATTCGCGCGAAGATTTTTGCAAGCTATCGTAAGTCGTTATTAAAAATCTCCGAGGCAAGATTAGCGACAACAAGAGTACAAGAGGTTGTCGTATTGTATTGTGGTCTTATCAATCGTTGTGTAGTGATATAACTGCGGATATATGTAGGTGTGCACTTGTTGATACTATCGAAGCCTTTAAAAAGTAATGGCTACTGGTAATAGTACAAGTGTGCAGAAATTACGTTGCATAATTAATATGCATACATAGACCTTAGTTTTTTTTTACACACACACACTTTTCATATGTTAAAAATATAATCTTGCTCTTGCATGCAATTGGAAACAGATAGATACAAGTAAATACATAGTGCTAATATTATGCTTTCACAATTTAGGATGTAACGCGTAACATTTTTTACCTTTACATGTTGAACCTGAATACTGAAGCTATTCAAACATGTTCATTTCACATGAACTATTTTGCAATTCAACTGATGTAAACGCAATAGCAATGACTTTGGTTTGATCGTGACAGTGACTGTGACCAACAAATACAAGATCTAAAATCCTTGTAGGTACGTGTGTGCACTTACGACTGCGAGCATATTATAATATTGGAATATAATTCAATATAAAATGGCTACTTGATTTGCCCACCGTCTATACGAATTCCTTCCTTATTACTCGTCTTTGCTGCAGCAAAAGCTACAAAGGGAAAGCTAAAGATAAGCTTGCTAAAAAATAGCCGAGAGAACATATAACCGGTTTTTTGGTTTTGGAACAGAGATTTATGTACAATTACACTGGGTTTTGGACAGGATTCGAATAATTGCTGGTCAAATTAAATCATAATAATTGCTCGTGCCTAACTTAGCCTATCATTAGTCATTTTAAATACTTTGACTGTAGGTTAACCTTGTCAAGTTTAATACGACTGAGTAAATTAACACAGCGTCTGTAGAATGATACACATGTCTATACTATGGTTGGACTGTGACGATTGCATGTTTGGTTGGTATTGATGATTAAGTTTTAATGATTTAATATGAATTTAATTATTGATACATCCCAATGCCAAACTAGCACACTTGATTCACTGTTTACGTAGGAGTAGCAGGATAGCAAATAGAAATTAATAGTAATTACATAGCGTAGAGGGCATAATATATCGCTTAACTACAAATGACGCAAGGATTTCGAATACCAATCATATATTGATCCTTTTTTGCTTATTGCTCTCCTTTAAGTCCTTTGACGTGTTTTCTTTGGCTTGGATTCGGATTGAACTAAAGTGACAGGAAGATAGCAAGCAGACTATGTACAGTAGAAGATACCAATTTTGATTTGATATTAATTTTTATAACGTTCACCATCGTATCATATCGTGTTGCACGACCACCGTGTATTCTGCGGCCAGCACGAGTGATGAGTTCAATTTATAGGCGTGCACTAATACTAATCATATCACATCGTATCCACATACGAGAGCGAGAAGTCGGAATCACACTCCTCTGATTATGACCGCTGTTTGCAAAATACGATTAACGCTAGACTATATATACACATAATCATAGATATTTCCACATAATATTATCTACATAGATACTTATTACAAATGAAAGAGCTATAAGGTTAACTTCCTTGAGTTAACGACTGCACGTGCTATGTTATAGTCGAATGACGAGAATCTTGAAAGTCGTTGCGATTTTTAGTCAACCACCTACTTAGGTATATATGTTGTGATCAGCATTAAGCAAAAGTTGTACATGTTTTGTGACCATGATCATGGGATGGATGAGATTCTTGGTAGCGACTTCGTTTCATTGCCTTTAGTTTTCTTAACATCAGAGGAAACCTATGCAGGTTACTGTCTACTGTAAGAATTAAGAAGCTATCTACAGACCTGGTATATACACATCAATGACACTTGAGAGAAAAAAGACTGCCCTTGAACTGGAGAACCAGAACCACGAATTTGGTGTCTGAGTTTTTGATCACGAATGAAATCTCCATACAATTAATTACAAATGTCGAAGTAAATAAGAGGAATAACAAGACATGTGATGTGGTGCGATTGGAATTGCAAGTTGCAGCGGATGTTGTGTTGTATGTTTTCGAGGCTACACAATATTCTGTGTCTATGTCTTTTGACAAAGTTCACTAATTTTAAGTATTTGCGCAATTTCGAGACGAAGAAAAATTATTAGACTATATAATAGTCTAGCCATCATAATATATCATTATTCATTGTACGAAGGGATGATCAGTGCTGTTGGTATGGTTAAATCATGTGGTAATGAATAAAATGGAGGGTTATTTGTTCGTTTAACATTTGAACTGTTTGGATTACACCATCAAAAAGAAACTATAAGCCATAATGTATCTAAATATTTTAAAGTAAATATATATGAATCTATCGTCTCTTTTACATTTTCAAATTCAAAGTGAAAAAACAACAACCGTAGATTAGAGAGAAAAGCATACAAACTACTTAGCACTAAGGAGGCAAAATTAATTCGTAGTATAAATTGTGAACCGCAAATTTTCAAAAAGTAACTCGTAATAAAGTATTAAATATATATAACAAATAAATTTTAATTATGTTGTATTTGTATACTTGTGCGTTTCAGGGAGCAATATATAACTGACGTGATCAACTCACTGCAATGGATAAAGCTCCTTTTGATGGGCGGATTCGCCTTTTGTCCAATCGGACCCAAATGAAGACAGTGGTCAATAGTTTACTGGAAGATCAGGTAATTATCTACCATTCTTCTATATATAATTACTTTATGTAAATACTGTAGTATGAAAATTTAAAAACGAGCCGAGCTTAGGGCGAACTTATTGTGTAGTGAAACCTAATGGTACTCACATTTTGCTTCCTGAAGTATGAAACGGATTTCGTATTACTTAAGTAATTTAAGATACAAATTGACGTATACAAATAAAGCTTTAACAAACCGAATTTATTGTTTTTCCTCGCCCCTTGCATGCATTTCAACGTGCAGGCTTCCGAAGATGCATTTTATATCTGCAATCTTGGAGAAATCATTAAAAAACATCAAGATTGGACCTCATGCATGCCACGTGTGAAGCCGTTTTATGGTAAAATTTTCGGCAAATTTTTGTAAAATATCTAGCTCATTTTGTAGAGTAATTATCAGATTTTCATTCAAGTAAACCCTAATTTGAAACATGAAGTACAATCATAACTTTTCGTTTTTATTATTTATTAATATTAGTCGTATTTACAGTGGATTTTTTTTACTTATATTAATGTAGTTTAATTTCAGTAGTAAAGTATTTGAATTTGACGCATAGTTGTACAATTGAGAATCGATAAAGAATTGGAAAATAGCTTTAGATTGCTAGAGCTTAAATTGAAAAAATTTGCAGTAGGAAAGTAATTAAATTGAATGCAATTGTTATTTAGCGAAACCTAGATGCTGATTAATGGCATACATGGTGTATTGCTAATTGGAAGACAATTTTTTAGTATGGAAATTAAGCCGTGTATTTTGGCCAATCAGGATTCAGTAGGTGGCTGGAGCACAGAAACAGCCATTTAGCTTTAGATGTATAATAATTAGGAAACGAAAATGATAAAGTAATAAAGTTGACGTTTAATTGAATAAACTAAGTGGAGTAGAAATGATGAAATAATTGTTACTGTAGCGGTCAAATGCAACGACAACGCCGTTGTGCTGGAGACTTTGGCTGGGCTTGGAACTGGATTTGATTGCGCATCCAAGGCAAGAAAAAACCACAAACAAAACTACTTGTTGACACCCAAATTCACAAAAGCACACAAATCAAAATGAAAATGATGTGAATGTCCAAGCCCAGGCCTTCTAATCGCTTACGATCTTCTTCTCCTCTGTGTTTAGGCTGAGATGGGCAAGGTGATTCAGTTGGGTGTCAAACCCTCTGATATTATCTTTGCAAATCCCACCAAACAAGCTTCTCACATTCGAGCTGCTGTGGAGTATGGGGTTCGCACTATGACGTTCGACAACGAAAATGAACTGCACAAAATCAAGCAGTTACACCAACACGCGAAGTAAAACTTTTCAAAATGCCTATCATTTCACTTCTTTGTAGAAATTAGATTCTTACTTCACTTCGTACTGTAATCGTGCAAAAGCTCAGAGCTAATTTTTTCGTACATTTTCAATATCCAGTCTAGTCATCAGGATTCGCTGTGATGCCGACATAGCTCAATGTCAACTGGGAATGAAATTCGGAGTTGTGGTGGAGGAAGCCCCACATCTCTTGGCTGTTGCTAAAGAACTTGGATTAAATGTGGTTGGAGTTAGTTTTCATGTGGGATCGGGATGTATGGACCCACCCGGTAGGTTGAAGAAACAAAAACCATATTCATTCCTCCGAATTTTACACAGCAATTTTCTGTTTAAATAACATGTACTGTTTTCTCTTTACGCAGTATTTCGCCGTGCCATTGCAGCTGCTTCATGGCTTTTCAATATTGCTCATGAGATCGGCTACAGTTTGACGTTATTGGATATCGGAGGCGGATTCCCAGGAAATACTGGAACATCAATTACCGAGGTTAGCCGATGAATAAGATTAATCCGCAGCAAAAATTACATAGTACATAATTAAATCGTTTATTTTCATGACGCAGTGGAATATAGCTTCGTTTGATACGATTTTATAATTTATCTTATGTCATTTATACTTATAAGTGACATTTTTAATACATGTGTTTGGTATGAGTTTGAAATGTTCATTAACTGTAAGTTCTGATTTGATTCCTACAGATTGGTGACATCGTGAATAAATCTATAGACTTATACTTTCCGGAAGGGTGTGGGGTAGAAATAATTGCAGAGCCGGGCCGATTCTATGTAGCGTCTGCATTTACGTTAGTTACTCAGATTCATTCCAAACGTGATGTGAAGAATGTTGACGAAGAAACGACAGCTCCCAAGTCATTCATGTACTACATCAATGACGGTGTGTATGGCAGCTTCAATTGTGTTCTTTATGACCATGCTGTGGTTCACCCTGAAACTCTGCAGGTAATTTGATCAAAAAACCTTCACACGAGCATCTTATTACGTAGGTAATGCATAATATGCGGGACAAAATAAATATGGCGGGATCTAATTAACATCACGTACTGTATTTTAGGAAATTACCAGTTCGGACAAGATGTTTGAATGCTCCATTTGGGGACCAACTTGTGATGGACTTGATCAAGTGTGCTCCCGTGTTATGCTCCCGGAACTTGAAATGGGTGATTGGCTTATCTTCAATAATATGGGAGCCTACACCATAGTAGCAGCTGGAACTTTTAATGGATTTCCCATTCCGAGAATTCACTATGTTGCATTAAGGGATGCCTGGTAAGTTTCCACCTCAAGAATTGACAAAATTTAAAACCAGTCCCTCGAAAAATAACAAAAGTTAGTTCTAGGCTATTAAATCGTGATTTGCCATGAACTACATACATATTGCCAAGCATAATTAGAATGTAATCAGATAATTATCTGCTTACCATAGTTCATGAATTCATTTGTGTAAAGGAACACTCTCAAAGAATTCATGGATGAAGACAAGTTTGTGGCTGAAAATGTACCACTATTCATGAAAGCGGGGGTAGGATACAACCGCGACGCCGTTGGGTGGGCACGCCCTGACGTCTTCGAACACATCAACAACACAAAAAATCTTCCCGCTGAATACCCAGAAGATGTTGTTGATGTGGAGGACTGCGGATTTTGCTTCGAGTCAAGTCTCTTCTATGAATATTCCACGGATATCCCAGCTCAATGAGTTATTCCTTCTCTAATGATTGCAATTCATATGTTCATCAAAATACAAAAAAACAGCTACCATCTATGACATTATACAACACAATATATCATTTTAATTTGGTAATCGATACTGCAGTAAATTTCGAAAAGTTATGTAATAATATTAACTATTATTATTAAGGGAACAAGGGATGTAGCACAATAATTCAATAATTTAATATCAAACATTTTAGTAATACAATTATTTTGGATTTCCTACCTATACCAGGATGCACGTAATTAGGTACACGTTGTACACATTCATGTCTACGACTGTCGACAACATTTTTATGTAGTTATATAAAACCGTCGAGCTTGCTTACTTATCTTTGTCTCTTCATTATCTCTATTGAACTTTTGATGTCGATATTGATGTAAAGGGCATACGAATGTAAATGTGAGCACTAACGTAATTCATTTTTTTGAATTTTTAGTCGTAGTGAAGAAAATATCAGAAATAAGTATTTTAAGTGAATATACTTAATTAAAACTAGACATACTCGACCACTATGCGGTCATAGGTTCCGTATAGTATAATGAATGATTCCCTCTGTGCAATCGATTTATTACATATTTTATGATTCAAAACTATTTTCCATGTTGGTACTTGCTATATATTTGATACGTCGATATTGATGCGAGATTATTTTGCCTATAAACATGACGTAGCATAAATGTTTGAATTTCGCAATAGGATTATAATTCATTATAAAAACTGTGATGGCTATATTTTCACAACTAATGATGTTTACTTATACACGTACGATTATGAGTTGAATAAATTGTGATTTTTCGTGCAATTATTGCTACTTATGGAAGTAATTTTAAATGTTATTCGAAATGCTCTCGGACTTCCCATCATCATACAATTATTTATTGGTAAGTTTTAAAACACCAACAACGTAGGACACATTATTTAGTATGTCTACTGAATTCAAAATTTAACGCGCACCGAAATTCTTCGCTTCGCGAAGTTTCGCTTCGTAAAAGTTCTGTGGATAAATAAATATTATTATTCGTATTGTTTTAAATTTAATATTATCTTCTGCTTTATATTTTCAAATTTTCAATTATTTTTATATTGAATTCACATTGTATATTAGTAAATAGTAATAATATTGTAATAATTGTAATAGTCATTATTAGATTGAAAACCTCCATTTTCATTTTTTATAACGATTGAACTGAATTGACTTGTTTCTCAATAAAATATCTACACAGTTTATTAGTTTGTATTACAACAGGGGGTCGAAATTCCAATCCAGACTGTTCAAGATTTTTATAGTAGTGAAGTGTCATATAGCATGCATTAATTATTATTGTAGAACAATGATATTTTCTGGCTGCTCAATACAACACAAGAAGTTAAATACTTATATAGTAATTATAAGCTTATTTTAAAATAAAAGGTTCACCAATGTTGGTTTTTTACTTTCCTGTCTTTTACAAGTCCTCCCTTCTGAGACTCAAAAAGGGTAACTTTTCTATTGGAACTCCAAAAATTTTGTAATGGTGATATTTTTTTCTGGCGTAAACACAACACCAAATGAACGTAAACTATATTTCATAATATGTAAATTATTGTAGATCCACAAAATATTAGTTTAATTATTCAACTGAAATAAAAAATTCAAGGTGTACAGTAATTAAATCGAACCTTATAGTTTTTAAAGAGCAGGAAGGATTTTAAAAGTAGATTTAGGTATTTTCATCAGTTTTCAGTTTTTGGTTAAAGATTTTACACTAAAACACCAATTGGATAATTAGGTAAACTGAAAGTGCAGATCATCAGGGTTGCCTTGTTTCTTTGTTTTCGTAGATCATTTAAAAACCCACTAAATGTTTGTTTTTTATATTATACTAAAAATCTAATATGTAGCTGCGAACTAGAAACAATACGAAACAAAATTCCGCATCGTATAATATTGTATTAATCCTTTTACCATCGTACTTTGAACAAGTGCATAAGTAACATGTTATAAGAATTATAAATATACGGAACCACGGAATTCATATTATTGTTATATTATAATCGGTTCTGCAGTGCACTTTTAATTTTTACGTTTTCTACAACCATCAATATTTTTTTATCATGCAACAGAGCCGCAGGATGATTTTATTTTTGGTTATTGATTGAATATACACAAGTTAAATCATCATAAATTATACGTACGATTTATATTCTATTACGTAATAAATCAATTAATTATATATGTATATATATATATGGAGGAGTGTAGACAATCGACAACCGACCACAAGACTGGACGTCACATTTTAATTGTGCACCAACACCAGCATAGTCAACATACTAATAACACTAAAGTATAAATTATGTAGGTAATTAACTTTAAATTTAAAATAATAATACAATGTATTAATTAAATCACTATCATTTTATACACACGGAGTCAATCATTTTGATAATTATATCGCTCGTGTGGTCATTATTATTTTCGATTAAGTTCAAAAGGAAAATAATCTCCCATTAAAAATTCTTCTGATAGCAGCCCTTCAAAAATTATTGAATTTTAAGGCTGGATGACGAGTAGACGAACTTGTTGGTCTTTATTTTTATTATCGTATTTTAATCGTAGCATTTAATAGCAAGTGGTAATACAAATTATATACTGGATAGTACATATTATATGGTTGTCATTATCATCATTAGTTTATTCGGGAGTCTGTACCGTTTGTTTGTATAAATTTTTCGTATAGTAATGGAATTTATATTAACTGATTTATATATTTGAAGAAAACACGTCAATGTAAGACATAAGTAAATTTTGCTGATGTCGACTGACTGACTGAACGGAACGAGGATCAAGTCATGCCATATAAATCAAAGTCCCATGATCTGCGAACTCGAGCACTGAAGACTGAAGTAACTTAATGTAAAATGGGTTTTATACGACTACGACGTACTATTTTATAAAGTTCTAATTAAGTAGTCAGTAGTGTTTGATAAGTAGGGCATGTTACACAGTTTCTTAAAAAAAAGTCTGGACTTATTTACTAGTCATAGAATGTTTCACGAGGAGGTTGAGATTAAGGTTATATAATTATGTATATAGTTATTAAATGTGTGGCTCAAGCCAGTAAATATCAGCTACCAACTACATACTTTAAACTGTTAATAATTTAGTTACGACTTGAAATTGGAACATTAAGTACTTATATTAATTAAGCTTAAAAGGGATGAGGCATGCACTGACTGGACAACTGGCAACTGGGCTGGAACTGTAGGAATTTAATTTTAATATATGAATTATACAGTTTCGAATGAACGTTGACACTACACTGACACGAATGATGCCACTTTGACTTTATACTTTTAGGTGTTCGTTATAATATTCTTTGAGTTTTGGTTTAATTCTTTATAATATCTTTAAATTGTTTTAAATCAATCAGAATTTTTGCCTCCGAATTCATTGGGGCTTGTCGTACCTGATAATATTATAATGATGTCAAACAAAGCAAAAGCCTAGGAATATGGGAAAAGGTCTAATAAACCCAGCGTTGCGTCGTTTACATTTAAAAACATGTGAAAAGTAACAATAGCATGTTAATTTATTACGTAGGAGAGGACTAACAAAACACTACAAACCATAGAACAAGAGGCAGGAAATAGAATCAGGAGTTTACATCCTCAACTGCTAACACAGGCATAAACAAAAATGTAACTAACAATAAGCCGTGCAGTAACAAGTAAAACTGAATGAAAGAAACCAAGAATTTTGATATGGGTACCATAACAAAGGTTTGTTACTGTTTAGGGACTACACATACATATGCAATACAGGGAGGGAAGGGAATAACTTACCTCTAATCATATTCACCTTTACGTTTAGTACTTCTTACTATATGGAGCATATCGCTGAGATTGGGATGTCGATGACCAGCTAGATTTTCCTACACGATCTGTGGAAGGTTTCGACGCATAAGGATCAGAGCTACTCCATGAACCACCAGATCGACCATCATCTGCAAGAAAAAAACATTTTCTATAAAAGTATCGTATATGTAACACAGTTGCTTAAACTGATAGAAGAAAACGGGTATGAACTTACTGTCGTAGTAGTGGTGCGATGGTTCCTGGTCATACAAACTACCACCACCACTGTGCCCATAATCATACGCTGGTCTGGCCCCTGGTGAACTTCCTCTGCCTTCGTGACTGGAGTGTGGACGAAGATGTCTAACTTTATCCACGTAATCCATAGCTCTTGAACTTTCTGACTGAGTAGTTGGTCGCCTTGAAACTCCGTAAGAAGGACCGGAATAATACGGAGTTTTTGACGGAGAATGTCCAGGTGATGGAGGCTCTCGGGGATAGTCATACTGTCACAACAAACAAGAGTTATTAGGCTTCTCTGCTAATGCTCTTGCTCGATAATGAGAACAGAATTATTGATTGTAAAGGGCTGTTTTACGAGAGCCCTTACTAGAGACATTCAAAAAGTAATTTTTAGGCCCTGACACACTGTACCGAAACGACATTAAGTTGAAAAGGGATTTCGACGGTCGGCAGAAACATGACAACGAAATGAAACTACATCGAACATGGAAATGCGTACAGACAACAGGACAAAGACAGTAATTCGAAAATGTTTCAACGTGCTTCGTTGCCGACATTACACCGGCAGAAACTGAACAGGCATGTATACCACTGGTAGACACTGGTCAGGCTGACATCCCACCAACAGATACGAGGGTGTCAGTAAACTTCGCAGTACTGCCTTTTCGGTACAATGTCTAACAATCAATTTTGAATCATTGTCTTTTTATATTATTATTAAATGTTTCCCCTTCTAACCGAATACTGATACGAGTCCTCAGGATAATCATACGACGTTCTCCGCGGCGGATACGAGGCTCGAGATGACTGGCGAGACTGCGGTGGTGAATGATGTCTTGTTGGTCTAATGTCACGACCACCTGCGTTAGGAGCTTGAGGTGCATCTCCCCCCAAATATCTAGTTGCATTAGCGATCCAATGGAGATCCTCCAAACCTCGGTTGTCACTTAAAACTTGCTGTTTCAAACATTTTAAAGCGTAAGCTACTCTAGCATATGCTTCCGAAGCTGGAGCTGTAACCTGTATGGCCACGTGCATGTCCTCATGTAAATGATAGTATTTGGGATCTGATCCCCGTCGGAGTTGATCCTCCTACATAAAAAATTAAAACAATTGTAGACACTTATAAATAGCGACCTTATACATAGCAATTAGAAAAAATTATTGAAAAATAGCATGCCTGCCTTTACCTTATCTTTGTCCTTCATTACACCTTTACCCAAGAGTATCATTTTAGTCATCGTTTCTTTCATCAACGCCTTTAGGTAAGCACCTTTCGGCCCGATTATTCGCCCAGCATAGTTGAACTAAAACATAAATCAGACAACAATTGTTTGTGTAAATTCCTACTTCCTTTATCGTCTCTTTACATTGCCATACAAATTTGAATTAAGTGAACAAACTAATATTACATAAAACATACTATCACTATTTAAGAGCTACAAAAGTATGTACCTTGGGAAATATTTTGGAAGGAGGCATAGCCTTCACATAAAGTGTGATAGGAGTATCACTATAGAGATCAATATATCCACTTTCCTGTCCAACACCGACTGCTCCTTTAGAAATATTGCTCATTTCTAAAATCACATGATCACACAAATTCAGGCATTATACGCGGGCCTCAAACATCAAAAATTATACTGTTGATAACAAAAATTAAACGAATCGAAATATCCATCTATTGAAAATCATGTAGCCATCCATAATATAACTGATACAATTCTACTGTCATAAATCGAAATCATAGCATTATATGACATCAATAATAGAAAAAATCCCTTCCCGTACCACTTTGTACAAGTCGATGAATTAACGGGTACCGCTCTGGGTCCAAACTATCTCTTTCCCTCAACAAATTACTGACATACTCGGCAAACTTCTCGTCAACCGGACCGTCGTATCCTCCACCACCTCCCCCCGATCCGCTATTCCCTTTTCTCTCCGACCTCCCATTACTTTCAATGTCAGACATGGTTATGCAAAACGAATGATTGAATCTGAATCACCAACACAAGCAAGAAGCTGGAAGCTGAAATAAAGCATATTAAAAGGACATTATTAGAACACATCTGTTGAATCTTCAAACACTCGAATATTGATTAAACAAACACAATCTGACAATAGTTTGGACAGCCTACTCTACATCCACTGTCTGTCATCTATCCACGTTTGTAATTTGAATGTATCGCATCATCACCTTTCAGTTACCACCTATATTCACTGTTAATGTTAAATTCAAATAAAAATGCGATTATATTTTCCTATACTGTTCAACCCAAATGAGTTAACAATCAACAGTTGAGGTAATGAGAAATAAATGATATTTGAAAATCGAATTCTATCTCAGCATGAGTTCTCGTATTTCTATTGCCTGTATCTGAGACGATGGATGATAGAAGATGGACCATTAGTAATTAGTCAGTAATTATTAGGAAATAGGAAGAGAATCTCTGCCGTATTTGTAGTACAGTGTAATCTGTTGTCTCTGTCAAACCAGAGTGGATCATTTCATAATTAATTCGACTATCAAAGATTTTTTATTTCCCGGCTCTAATTTTCCAATGTGACACCACAATTACAATAATTACCGTTTAACACAGGAAGATCCAGAAGCAAAATCTAATCCGAGGAGAAAGACGATAAAGGAGATAACAGGAACCACAACCAGGTAGAATTGGAATTACAAGTCAAAGTCAAGTCGAAGACGAAGACGAAGAGGGAGGAGAACTGCTAACTGCTAGAGCAAAGGCTCAAGGATTGGTTTCAACTTCAACCACAAATCGCGTACACAACCCAAGCGCTCTTTTGAGTCTTTGCTACACACAGCCTCACACAAACACCCGCAGCCGACGCAGCCACAGCCGCCAAACCATAGCACAACTAAACACAAAAAAAATGCCAATTCAATCTCCCTCGGCCTACAAAGACTAGCCGAAAATTCCTGCAATTCAATCAAATGCACCGTCAAACCTGTAATTTTATTACCTGTAATTAATTATTACAATTAATAGGTACAATCGACCTGACATCTGATAATTTCAAACAAACTCCAACCAGAATCATTCCCGATTTAAAAAATCCAATGTTTATTTATAATGCATGTTCACTTCAGTAGCGCCCGCAGGATTTTTGTTATCTCATCCAAGGCAATATATTTTTAAAAATTATATGTAGACCGAGGCTTACATAGCCTACTTCTAGTTACTCTACTGGTTCACTCAGAATTACGAATTTAAGCAACTAGATTTTGGATAAGGGAGAAGAAAGTAACTTAAAAAATTAATTGGCAAAATGACAGTCATATAGTCATAACTTACAAACATAATTATAACTACGGTCATGTCATAATACACAAAATTCAAATTGAATTGCATCTCACCATCCTGCTACGAATTCTAAACCATACTCCCCAATTTATATATAGGCATTGGTATTGGGTTTTCGGACTTAAAGTCAGTAATTGTAATTAACCTGTAACAGTATACGGAGATGAAAAAATCATATCTTATGTTATTTTTTCGTCAAGTATTATAGTATTGTCTTCTCACCATTTTATTTGAATGGTAACTATTCAAGTTTTTCCTCCGTACTACGAGGGAAAATAAAGACGAATAGGAGCAGGGAACTGAAAAGATAAAGATGTGCGCGAATTATTTGTAATAATTATAAGTTTACCTATGAATGTACCTCTAATTAGTTATGCAATCATCATCGTGTGCAAATTATTTTCATTGCATTGTACATATGAATTTAAATCGCTGTTTTCAGATTAACATTTAATTAAATGACCATGTTTCGCCATTGCAAAAAAAATAGCATTATCACAATTCAGAAAAGGCTTCTAGCTACAGTTCTGGTACTCTTTCTGAAACTAAAAAAAATTGCAAAAATGGGACTTTCAGTCAGTATGTAGTTGCTAATTAATGCAAATGTTGAAATTGGAAATAGAAATAAGAATAGCATTTGGCATTTTTTATTGAGTGCCTTTGTAACGAGGTGGGTAGTGGGTACTATGTGAACGTGAAGCCGATGGAAGTTGTGAGCTTTTTTTCGAAGATGTTTTTTATGATGATAGGATGATATTGTGTGATGTGGATGTGGATGTGAATGTGAATGTGAATGTGTGGTAAGGAGAGGCGGAGAGGCGCTATCTTCTGACGCACTTGAGATGAGGTATGAAGGTGGGAGAAGAAGATGTCCCTTTAGTCGTCGTCAATCTGCTTGTTTTTGGCTGGAACGTCATGGCGGTCGAGCGAATATAAACAACACATTATTATTATTATTGTACTCTTATTGTTAAAACTCCTTAAAGTACTCTCATCCTCGTAATAAT
The DNA here is from genome assembly GCA_036851915.1 of Ptenothrix huangshanensis. Taxonomy (NCBI): domain Eukaryota; kingdom Metazoa; phylum Arthropoda; class Collembola; order Symphypleona; family Dicyrtomidae; genus Ptenothrix; species Ptenothrix huangshanensis. The sequence continues at coordinate 4,423 of JAAXYX010000135.1, read as the reverse complement.
CAGTATATAAATAAAAACACATTTCGACGTACTTAACAATAATCATACACATTAGATATTCGACTATACAAAAGTAATCTAGATAGTAGCATATTCACTATTTGGGTTGTAATCATTTCATCCAAAGAAAAGATTTTATTTTTATTACAATTTTATATATACCTATACTAATTTTTGTGAATCGATTGCAATTTTAATGTACATGCACTTTTGTTAGTACGACACAATACAACCAACACTAAACCTCAGTACCAACAAACACTACGTATAATTATATAATAATTAGCTACATCTGATATAAATACAAAATACATGTGCATCGATTATCGATTTGGAGGTGGATTTGGATTTGGATTTTAGTTTTTGATTTTGATATTATTGACGACTACAATTACAATACATCGCATCGTTTGTTGATATTGCTATTGATGTGTGATTATATAGTAAACTGTTGTTAAGATTGTAGGCCAGTATTGAATTTATTCTTTCATTTCAAATAAATAGAAATTATTTCAACATTTTTTTATGCTCATTGAGAATACCAAGTGCATACATATAGGATAAGTATCTACTTAATTACATGGTCTTCCTTCCCTCCAGTTCTACGACATTACGACAATTACGACAATTACGACTTACAAACAACTACAAGTACGAACACGACTGTTTCATTTGTATGTGTATTCCACGTTTCTCTTGCTCAGTACATAACAATCAAAGTTATTCATCTTGATCTTTCATTGCATCGCCACATGCCATTTCGAATATCGAAGATTAGTAAGAAAAAACCTGAGATTTCGTTGAGAATTTTAGAATTTGTAGTTTGATCGAGGAAACAAGTTGTTCACGAATAACTGTGGATTAATTCAATTGGAGTTAATATGACGAAGACGTTGAATTAAAATTGAAAATTGTAACGGAAACACGCTTTGCTTCATGTAGCTACGTGTAATTATGGTTATAAAAAAGTGATCGCAAAGGAAGGAAAAAATCTATTTTCTTGAACAATAGTATGTGCACAATCAAAACAATGTCACTGAAAGTTCAGAAAGTTTAAAATATTCAATCTTTGGTGGTAGTGTTTTACTCGATTTGACATACTTGTCCTACAACAATCGTCAACCTTCATTATCGTCATTTAGGCACTGCTCCAGCAGAAGTTGGATAAATGTTGGCTGATGAAATTGGTGTGGAGTAGAAATTATAAAACCCAATAATATGTTTCAAGACTGATGATCTAAATGTCAGTTATTTGCTAATGCTTAAATCAGTACCAACCACGTGCAGCGTATGTGTTTACAGTTAGGCTAATTGGATTTGATTAAACAAGAAATAACTTAAGTTGATATCATAAGTGGCTAGATCATTTAAGCCAATTGTAAGCGCAAGTGGTTTAGTGTTTGTTCTTTCAACAAACGGACAACAATCAGAAATCACAGGGTATCGATTTAACAGAACGAAGAAGGATCCTATCTGTGACTACCAAAATAAATAATTCACCACATGGCTAACAGCATTATAATACCTCTCAGTATTTAGAAAACTTTTGCAAGTTTTGACTCAAAGTGGATTCTTTTAATATGTATGCTCATTTTCGAATTGCGTTGTAAAACTAAATGTTCACTTTCATTTAAGATTTATAATTATGAATGTGTTGGATTTCCATGTTTATTAACATTCGCATAATATATGGCTTTTGTATAATAATTACAAATCATTTTATTGCATGGTGAAAAATACAAGGAACGATACTGGAATTGAAGTTTGAAAATAAAATTGAAACATTTTGGATTATAGGCAGAATAACGGCGTTTCGGATGCAGTTGGAGGGGGGATGCCCACAGGCATGCCACCAACTGGTATGATGGGGGTCCCCGGGATGGGTCCAGTTCCTACAATACCAGCTCCTCATATAATGGGAAATCCTGAAGGAGCACAACAATTTTGTCTCCGATGGAATAGTTACCCAGCCACAGTTGCCACACAACTAGCAGCTCTACGGGCAGCAGAAGATTTTGTCGATGTGACACTTGCTTGTGATGGCAGGCAACTTCGTGCCCATAAACTTGTTCTTTCTGCCTGCTCACCTTATTTCATGCAGCTTTTTAAAGTTAGTCGGATACAGCTAATTTGTACACATTTTATGTTTTCCAACAGTTATTTTGTTGAGTTGAATGCTATGTTTCATTTGGTGTAAGCGTTAAGAATTCGAATGGACCGGTCACAGAAGTAGAAAAAATGTAACAGTATTTCAAAGCTGCTTTGTAAAGGATAACTAATATCTGCTGGATTAATTACTTAATTGTTTGAAATGCCAAGTCATTGCACTTTTTGTTTACGGTCATATTGATTGATGACTGATTTTTGGTCGTATTTTGAAATTGATTTGAAATATCGTGATTCTTTGAATATATTTTCAGAGTACTCCGTGCCAACATCCAGTGATATTTCTCCGCGACGTCGGTTTTAGACAACTCGTAGCACTTCTCGAATTTATGTATGCTGGAGAAGTAAATGTATCCCAAGTTGAGCTTCCAGCTTTACTTCGGACTGCTGAAGCACTTCAAGTCCGTGGTTTGGCAGATACCACACCAAACAATAATAATAATAACACTTGTGCCCAGCAACCTAAGCCTGTAATTTTCATAAGATTTTTGTTCAGATAACAAATAATAATAATTACATATATATTGTAGAGGCATAGTTTCTCATTGTAATTATATGTTTTGAGGGTGTAAACAATTATTTTATACTCATTTGGTCAATTATCAGGCTTTTTCTCCGTCGTATGGGCAAACAGTGGGTCCGCCTGTGATGACAAATGCCCCAACTGCACCCCTACCTGTGGATCCAGCAGCATGTCCTGAAACCACACCGCCAACTGCGAGTCCACAGTCTGCCACCACAACTGCTCCTGCCGCTGTACCCTCCTCAAAACCAAGTCGTAGAGATGAGAGAAATGGAAATTCGACAAACAAACGAGATGGAGAAGATGAAGAGAATTCTAGTGATTCAAATGAATCACATGAGGAGTTCGAGGTACTACCCTTTGAAATCTACTTTTCATGTTTCCACCTCATTGAGTGTGACAGCTTAAGAGGTATATTGCCTTCCTTCCGTGTTCACAAAGTCTGTACCAATACGTAATCTTTTTCCAGACTGTTGACCAGGAAATGAAACCCTACATGCCCGATGATTCCATATCAGAACAGATAGAAGATCCAGGTAAATACCGCATGCATACGCTGAGTACCTATATGCTATATTCTTAGTACAAAATATAAAAAATTCAATTTGTTCGGAGTGGTGCCATGCTAGATTTCATGCAATGCAATATTTGAATGTAGTTTGTGTGCAGCACATAACACCAATTTTCTTTGCTGCCACAAATCAATGGGAAATCCGATTTGTTATCTCATCACGCTTTAGATTTGAATAGAAATTGTAATTCAACCTGTAGCTTCTCTGTCATATGTTATTTTCTTAAATGGAACACATCGTATGTAAATGTTTGGTTTTCTTCTTTGAGACTATTTGGAATTCGATCAATTGATTTAATGAATCGTTTTCAATAAATCGTGCTTTAACGAAAATACAGGTGGAATTTATAAATATCGTATCTCAGTACATGCATTCAACCGATGTAGGTACCTAGTACCAGTATGAAACATCAGTTTTAAGAAATATTTTAATTAATTTCAATGCTTGAGAAGCATCACAATGTTTGTTTATAAGTTTCTTTAACTCTGAATGACTGAATGACTTATTTTGCTTTTCTTTAATATTTTGAAATATGATCTCAGTTGCGGAGTAAGTGCATCTACTTTTGACAGTGAACTTTTCTTGAATTATTCAGTTTTTATTGCAGGTGATGTGGAGGGAGATGGTGAAGGCGAAGGTGAAGGTGAAGGTGAAGGTGATGGTGATGGGGAAGGTGAAGGTGACGGTGATGTTGATGTATTCGAGGGCGAGCAAGAACACGAACCTGGTTCAATAAATGTCAATCAAACCAATATTGGAAATGCTTCTTTGGTGGGGAGTCAATCTGAAGAAGAAACATCGGAAGAGGAAGATGACGACGATGATGGAGAATGCAAAGAATTCACGTACCAATCGGATGCCTCGTACAGCCAAGGTAACAGCCTTGTATCCACTTCTCCATATTTTGTATGTAATGCGATGTCAGTGTTATTGAATTCAGAAATCGAGAATCAGGGTTTTGCGATAACAAAAAACCATGTATAAAAACTGGATAAGTACCAGAAAAAAGTCAATTCTGAGCCACCTAGTTAACACTACATCCTGATTATATTATAAAACTTATCTAAATATTCGAATCATAGATAATAATAATAATAATAATAATGATTTATTGTCAGGAAAGCATACATGAAACAGAAACCATATGATAACAAAATACAAG
>JAAXYX010000134.1:0-62315 GCA_036851915.1 Ptenothrix huangshanensis | reverse complement strand
TCAGTATATAACTCGTTCAGATCGGTGCAGAGATGCGCTCGTACTAAATAATTTAAATTTACCTATTTCAGTGGGCCACCCTGTAGTTGTTTGCTTTCCCACTATCTCATTAGCTCAGCTCCACGAAACAGTTTAGGTTCATGCACTTTAATAATGGAACCAGTTGGTTTTTCCACTGTACAGATTTCTGGAAACTGTCCGCTCTGCATGCTTCGTGTTTTCCATTCGAAATTACGGGAAAATCGAAGCACATGCTAATTAACTATTAATTATAGGAACCCGCCACACTACACTATGTACTACTAACGAGTAATTATTACTTTATTCCAAGCATTGCTTCCTTTTCAGAATATCACCGTAGGATTCGATTATCAGTTAATTTATGCATGTTGGGGACAGCATTTCAAAGGAATTTATAGGGCGACACATAAATCTCAGTTTTACTCCCATACAACTTTATCGTACACTGCTAGCAGTAGGTGGTTTACGGAACGGCTCTCGTAAACGGTCCGTCCACGCGTACGAGTCGATTTTCATCGTCTGGATACTGTATTAGTCATGAAAACAAAGCGATAAAATGAAACTTAAATGGTTGCTCAAGTATNAGGAATTTATAGGGCGACACATAAATCTCAGTTTTACTCCCATACAACTTTATCGTACACTGCTAGCAGTAGGTGGTTTACGGAACGGCTCTCGTAAACGGTCCGTCCACGCGTACGAGTCGATTTTCATCGTCTGGATACTGTATTAGTCATGAAAACAAAGCGATAAAATGAAACTTAAATGGTTGCTCAAGTATGACACAGAGAAAGAAACTTAACTTCAAGTTAAAGTTGAAGCAAAGTGAATGTGATCGTGTGATGGAATGCCAACACTAGTAGTTGATACAAAGAAAGGGAAAATGCCGTTGAATGAAAGTTAAAGTTTAGCTTTCTTTCAGATGTTAGTTGCATATTGCAGTCCGCACAAGGGAAAACGAATTTGTTATTAAACTCCCAGACATATTCTTCAAGATGAAACTTTCAAATCGGGCAATCAACGTGTATCAATATAATGGCAACCAATTTCATGTCTTGTACAGCCAAGGCTATTCCAAGAATCTGTCTGAAACACCGTTGCGTAGTGTCTAGTGTCTAGATTTAGAATTCAGAGATAGTACACATTACTTGAGCGTCCTCTGCATGGTCTCCATCTTCAATAATAGCGCCACTGCCTGGGTGATCATCAGCTTTGGACCCGTCAGTGTAACATGTAGTAAAATGTAGTACTTGCATTATGACACAGGTTCCGTTCGGGTTCAATGCCGTACCTGTGCTGTAGCGGAATGATCCATGGTATAAAGCGTATAATAGTGCCTCCCCCTACGGTACTCTTATGCGAACTTTCATCCACTCAATTACCAAAGTAGATCAAATTGAAAACTTCTTTGGAGCTGAATACCTTACTGAAGCGTTTCGCATCTTGGAATTTTTCTTTTCCGCAGTGCTTTCCTTTTCCAGCTAAAAAATTGGCTTGCATTTGGAATGCATGAAATGTGGTATCATTTCAGAGTTTTCTTCTTCATTCAATATTGATCAGAACAAGTCCTACATATTACACCTTTATTGAGGCAAATCACAGCAGAGCAGATGCTTTTATTTCCTTAGTTCAGAACTAGTTTATTTCGAAGCTCGAGAATATTGTATTGGGAAGATAACATTATGTTTCCCCTGGACATACAGATTTCGTCATTGGTTCAATAATCTACTTGTACGAGAAGCGAAGTCATGGAGTAGTAAATGTCAGGAATTCACGTGCTAATTAGGAACCTAATATCTTTGACTTCAATATATGTTTTTCCTGGAATAATTCGTTTCGTTAATGGTATTACCTATAATCTTAGGAATTTCCTTGAATTCCGTATTATACTTTCCCAACACAGTGAAGAGATTCTAATCGTAATTTGTGTTGTAAAACGTAGATGGTTACAAATAGATCTGATTGCGTTACAATGGAGCAGACTAATATGTTAAAATATAAAAATACACTAATAACTGCTAATGTGGTTTTTAAGATAATAAAATGACTAGCAACTAGCAAGCTAATCAAACTGAATAACAAATGAGCCTTGGTAGGTACGAAGAATACTACTGTATGTCCGAAGATGAAATACATAAATTCGATATCATAATTTTCCCATTATTGTAATCAAGAATGGACAAATAACTTTGACAGAAATATTGAGGAGCAAATTACTACTACCTATTAAGCGCCTACGTCTAATGTGCTTTGGCGCATAAAGTACATTTATAGATCCAACCTATTAAACACTTCGCCATTAAACTTATACATATGCTTTCAACCAGAGTGCCAGCATGAATTACAGGCCAGCTAAAAGGTGAAGGAAATAATATGGAGACTATGCGAGCTAAATAGAAAACTTGCATTCCGTACTACATACAATTAGTTCGGAATTCTCCAGCAAAAACACAACTCCAGTACTGCAGATTACTTTTGATCTGGTTTTTTCAGTTATAAGGAAACGAATTTGAATGCTAGAATTATGTTTGCAATTATACAAGTAGTTCATAAATGCCATTAGTGTATTTATTGAAATCGTGTTATATACTCGTAAAATTTCTAATAGGAGCCCCGGCAATCATTGTAATACTGACCCGGCTAAACAAAGACTATTTTCAGAGGCCAACTCTTATTGGAAGTCTGAAGGTATACTTCAGTTTAATCTTGAGGCCACTTGATTACTCATGAAAAAGTGAAGGTCTGTTTGCGTCTGTATGAGAGAGATACGCAGCCTGCGTTTAAGAAATGTTCCCGAGAGAAAGTTGACAGTACATACACCTTGAGCAAAAAAGTTATCATGAGGAGCGTGAATACCATTGATCATTTACTAAAACTTGAAAGCGATTCAAAGGATGACGAGATATGAGGCAAATCGTGCTAAATAAATTCTTCACTACGTTTCGTAAGGTGTTTGACAAATGTGGATAACCTTGACGTATATTTGTAAGAGCTTCTACTTGGACCACTTAAAAAATATTTACTATGTACTCCAAAATGACAGGCAATGCCTCCCATCCATGCACTGTACACGCTTACTCAACAATACATATTTGTTTTTGTAGGAATTTCGTGAATATTACCTTATGAGTGAGCAAACGCACTACACTAAACTAGGAAGATATGCTCATTCGATTCGCCACATTTGCATTCAAAACTTGGCTTATGTTTTGCACTAAAAGGTACATATAAAGACGTAAGTGTTGCACAACGTATTTTCTTATTTTAATGTCCTTTATGATGCTGTAAAAAATCCCTCCATGGTTATGCTTTACGTAATATGAAATTTTTCGTGTACGGAAAAGTGTATGTATTAAACTCGAGAATGGTTTCGCAATGGAAAACCTACATGGACTCTAGAATGCATGTAAAAGTAACGACTGACGACATGAACAAATTATCTGTTCCGACATATTATACATCTGTTTTATCATTACAAACAGACAATTGTTTTTAGTATAGAGAATTCTTTTTTACTAATCTATCTTTTTGTGTTTCTTTGTAAGTACAGGAAGGATTCAGTCGAATATCGATTACCCAACGATCACATGTTAGATAAGGTCAGTTACAGGCTTGTATGGGTACATATCCTATGTCAATTATTTACAACAAAAAATCATTCTCGCAAGTTGTGGAAGCATACAACATAAAGACAATTAACGAAATCAATCGACATGGTCCCTACATACTACATACATACCTGAAGTAAAGGCAGATATTCGCCTGCTTTCTGTTTTGTTGTTAAATAGTTTAAATCTTTAAAGAGTTTGTTTTCGGTTCGGCTATTGTTTTGAATGATTCGCAAGCTTTAGTTTGCAGCCTTATGTAGATAGTAGATAGAGGGCCTTGTGGATTTATTATTGCTGGTTGTAGCTGTAGGAGTTTTGTTATCTGCTAGAATAGCTCTGGAAGCCTTCAATGCTTTTCAGTTTTCTCTCTTGAGTCCGTGTATTGACTTTTAAAATTGATGTGAGAGTAAAGTTACAGGTTTCCAGTTCACAAAGTCATTGAAAACTAAGCTGGGTCATTTAGAATATTTTATCTTTAACGCTGCTCCTACACTGCTGTAAATTATCTCATAGTTGGTAACTTAGGTTATCCTTTGCACAACATTAAATCACATTTAAAGTCAGTTTGCCACCTCTCCCATCTGAACTTTTTTCTGTTCATTGACAAGAACTGTTTCATGTGAAGAAGCTTTGATCTTTGACATTCTTGAGCTTGAATGAATAAATTTGTCAATGGACTGAAATCTTTACGAACTTATGTAAATAAATAATTGTCTGTTAATACATACATTGTACCGTAAAACTACTAATAAGAGCCTGCCTCTTTGTTTAGCTGGATCAAATCCTATACTTCAGCATTACGATGGCCAGGGAGAAAAGTCAATATTTACAATACTAGTCGAGGCTCCTATTAGAAGTTTTACAGTTATCATTTCTCCTTCGTTTGATGCCTGCAGAAACCATTTTAGGTACGAATATTTCCTACTCAACGTACAAACTCAGCACACTTCTGAACATTGGAACAAAAATAAACTAAAGAATATTTAGTAATACAATGAGGTTATGAATTTGAGTGAGTTTGCGAAGATTTAAATGTAAACAAATATGTGACATAAAGTATTAAAGCTTGAGCCAATGAATTATTTTTTTGCCTGTATTTGTAATTATATGTGTTTACTTGTGTCTGGTGTTGAGCATGAGAGAGAGGATTTTTAATTTAAAAGTGCATAAAATAAGAAAGCAATGAGAATGCATTGGGATGTATTTTTAGAGATGCAAAACGTGAACATTTTATTACTTTCAAAGCTACAAACATGACACCTGAAAAACGTTTGTTTTTTGGTAGATAAAACTAGAAAAAAGTCTCCGTTGACAAAAAATGTCCGTCTAACAATTAGATTAAACGTTATTATTGATATCGTTATTATGTATGTTATAATATTATTAAATATTATCGATTATCAATAATATTTTACTTCTACTTAGATACTCAAGGGTTTTAAAAAGAGGACTATTTGATTTCGATCCAGCGTTGCGTCGTGTGTGTATGATTTTCAAAATTACATATATGTAAAGGTAGATTAATATAAGTAGGTAAGATAGAAAGATGGATTATTATTACATAATAATGATACACATTCTATACATATTATGTATACATATGTAGGGGTCAACTGCTCATCTGTGTTTTTACAAATCCTAACAATTCATTGTGTTTATCCTTCATATTTAGTAATCTTTCATAATTATATCTGCAATAAGAAGAACAATCTAGACATGTAGAAATGAGGGGCAACACAATCTTTCTAATTTTAACAACCCTTCAATCCATTGAGAAAACCAAGAGAATACACAATTACATAATGTTTTCATTGTTCTTCCACATTTTCTGCAGCTGAATGTGCTGTGAAGTTGACGTTTTCAAGCTTCTCTGCCACGATATTATTCCACTAATGAACAACTTTGCACTCAGTTCTCGTACGCAGGTTGACTCATCTAATCATAAGTTTTACAACAATTGACGAAGCTGTTTTGAGAAGAATTGATTCTATATATCCGACTACGGGTAATCTAAATTCGCATCATTATTTATGAAACAGCCCAAAAAACGACTAACAATAAGTACTATAAAAGAAACCAAACGCAAGTACAATTTAAATTAAATCTAATTTCGTGATTAAGACAAAATCCTAACATAACTATAACTCATCAGCTTGGTTTTCTATCTCCAAAAAATGCGGATATTTCAAGCAACCCAGTCAACACGGGATATTATTATACTGTTGTTACTTTTTTCTTGTATGCAATAATTTACTAAATTACTTAATTACAATTAAAGTACAAACTAATTCATTCAACGACTCAATTCCATTGACCTGACGTAATTATAATTATCATGAAAAACATACCTACACAAAGATTGAAAAAATGTTATAAATTTGTTATTTTAGTAGCAATTGAAAATTCGGCTAATTAATTAATAATATATTGTATTCTTTGTATGTACTACTCAATAGTATTACACTTTAAGTTATTTTTACTCCTTTTTGCACAGAGCAGCCTGCAGAATCATGAAAAGGCGAGATGCAATACTTCATAGTATTATTATACAATATAATTAATGTAATTATATGATAATGTAAACTTGTATATGAATTACATTATTTTCTTGTGTACATTTTTTTTGCTTTTTGAAAACACATTCTGTTTCTTTTATATATTGATGGAAATTAAAAACGGTATCACAAACAAGAGAAAACATTCCGTTCGGTAGCAAATCTACCTAAAAAATCAACTAGCTAACAATTATACGCAGTACTAATAATACTAACTAAAAATTTGTTATAAACGTCAAAGTATACAAGTACTTGACAACTAATTACAATGCATAGCAATAGCAAAGTGCAAATTAAATCCTGCACTAGAACCATAATTAATATTATATAGCAGCTGTGTGTCACAACATCATAATATTTCCGTTTCTGTAGTCGTGGTCTTGAGTACATACACATATATGTGATAAATGCTTGGGCTGTTTTCCATTAATTTACATTGAATTATTTTGGTACTTACGGTAAAGGAGAAGGAAAATGGGAATAGGATTGGCAAAATCGATTAGTAATTGTGTATCCCGAAACATCAACAATAACTATGAACATATTTTTTTTACCCCTGCCCATTTTTTAATTACCAGTCAGCAAGCAGACGCTTCTACTTTGTAGTCTGTTCAAAAACTTTGAAGTCTAATTATCCACACAACTAATCTATAATCATAATAAATAAATTTTATATCATATTTAACTTTGTAACCAAGTCCTTTTCAAAAACATACTCATCATGGAACTCGACAGTATTTTTTTTACTAAATCATTGTCCTCATTCAAGCGCGTATGTATACACTGGGTGTATAGTCAATGATTTTTATTTTGAATTTCAAGCCACGTATCGAATTTGTGGTAATGTCGAGAGAAAAAAATATATTTTCAAATCTTTTTGTCTTTAGTTTTAATATAATTAATACAATTACCGACGAACTTTCGGCATACTATGGTGGTAAGATATACCATACATTCTAAAGCAGCTATGCTATATTAACTACTAGTATGGCTGACAATGACATGTTTACACAACTTAATTTCCTTTTACTTCGCTTAACCTCTCTGAGGAGACACATCAGTCAAGATTATATGAAATGTACCAAAAAAAATACACTCGAAATGCCTTTTTCTGTGATTTTCGAAACAAGAAAGCATAATGAGGAGTTAGGGGAATCATAATCAAAAATGACTTTTACACGTAAGTAAGCTGTATGTTGTGTGTAATTACAACACAACCTTCGACATTTCCGTTACTCGTGCTTGGATTTTTGTAAGTTAAAGAATATAATTAGGTAATTATAATTATCAACTAATTGGAGTAATAAATACTAGTAATTGCGTATGACTGTTGCATGCTCATATTAATTAATTCTAATCATTTCTCCAACCAATAGATGGCGTTGCGATTATCTGTGATTATAAATTCTTAGAAATTGAATAGAATGAAATAGTACAAGTGCTAATATTATGTACTCCTATTCATAATAAAAAGTTGATTGACTCTTGATCATTCTCATCTTGTTTACAATGTTACATTTTATTTTAGTCTTGTGTGTAAATATGCAACATGGATTCTTTGTTGCACCGACAGACTATAATTATAATCGTTATGTTCTACAATATTAGTATTTATTAATAGGCAGTTGCAATTATGTACATACACGAATGACGAAACAAAATAATTGCCATTATTACCAACCAGTTCTGAAGACGATAGTTGTATTCATATTATAGCAACTACTCAATTACTTATAAAAACAGTTGTGACGATATTTACCCGAAACTAAATTTTCAACATGTTGTTTCGTTAATTATCAAGTGTTACAAAAGTTAACAAAAATTTCATGTTAGGTTTTGCATAGTATTATTTCTCTCACTAATACTAAAATACAATGACTGAGAACTATCGTAGGGAACAACGTTGAATTCATACGATGGGGATTTACAATTGGATTGGTATGGGATTATTGGATAATGAGGTAAAAAATTCATCTTCCATCAGTCAACGTGAGCTGATAGATGATCGTTTTTTGTTGCAAGAATTAACATTACATCCATAATAAGCACTGACTATACGTACATAGTATGTAGATGATACGAAACTTAACTGGTTGTGTTTCACTCGGTGATTAGTTGCAACACAGGAAGCATAATGATATTAATACACGATTACTATTCAGGGTTCATTAGATGTCACGATTTTTGGTTAAAGACCATGTCACCGGTAAAAGGTTGTATTTACGGCTACAAAGTTTAAAGTGGAAAAACTTGATACGATGTGACCCAAGTGGTAGCAAGTGACAAAGAGCTATTATGGAAATAGATGCTAATATTTAAGTAGGGAAAAGAATATCGCCTCAGGTAAAAAATTGTAGGTACTCTATTATCAAAAAAGCATTTTATTATTGAGTGAAATCAAAGCTTACACTCACGCAATGCTCCCAAGATATTTTTGTTTTCTATTTCCACTTTCATTTTATTCATGTTATTAGGGGCTACTACAAATTTGCCAGCAGAGGCTTATAAAAACATAATAAATGTTCTTCTTGTATGTACAGGTTCTGGTTCCAAATACTCAACTCTGCCATCGGATTTTAACGGTATTTACCACCATTTTACCAGACATGGTATTGACCACCTCTGCGAACCCTGATTATTATCAAAAGATACACATCAAGAGCATGCACCTTTCATGTATTAATTAATGAGCTCGGAGCTTCAACTGTTATTAGCCAGAATTCAGAATACCATTTTCAAGACTGATTTTAGCATCTTAATAGGAAATAGTAGTAGCATAATATAAATGTTACATACGAAATTTAGTACAATAGTAAGTTCAATTCAAAGCATTGTAATTATAAAGAATATAATTAATTACATATAATAAATTGCATCATGAGGTTTTAATTTTCAATCCCTTGAATTTGCTGGATTGCTCAGTCCTAATAATAATAATAGTAATAATAATAAGAAATCGTAAGTATTTGCGTTTTACTTATTAACGAATGGTCGAGATAATTGTTGTCTTTGTATAAAATTTCATTACCTTCTCATTTTGTTCCAAGTGTGTAAATAAATACAGCTAATCCTTCATAATTATACATGTTATCTTAAGATTACGACAAGATGTGTAGTTCTAAAAAATTTTGCAGTTAGTTACATACAATAATTATTACATCGTGCTTTGATTTGAAAATGCGTATTGGAAAACCTGCTCGAGTTTACAAACATTCTATATAAAAAGCATGATTTCTTGAATAAGGAAGGTTTTGCGAGATGAAAAATCTCCTGCAGTTCCTATAATTTGTATGTATTGGTTTACAAAGTTTACAAAGTCGTCATATTATTTAATAAGATGTGACGGTAATGTCAACCTTTCGGTATTTTTTTCTAAAATCATAATTATGTAAAAACTAGAAATGTAATGTTAATTACATACATGAATTTGAGGATGATCAAAACGACCGCATGCTGAACCTCCTGACCTGGCGTATAATTATAATCCTGGTCATTTCTATAGTCCATCAATTCTACAGTTGACAGTTCGTTTTCTGGTGACATTTATTTTTGACTTTTGCGCAGCCTTAAACTCGTCAATAGTTACTATCAGTTGAAATACTAAACACATTGGTATATCAAACCTATTTTTTAGATTTTCTCTAATCTTTACTAAAAGTTAATCATGAAACAATTCATTTTTAAAGGTTACAAAATAATGACACACAACTTTCAAACTAATTTTTATCCAGTTGCATTCCAAATATTCACCAAAACTGCACTGGATTCGTGGAGCATATTTACTTTGCTTACGATTTGCATTGTCATTATTTGGGGGTTGATAACAAACACAAGATCAGCCACTAAAAACTCGAGTTGACTTAACGCAATCTAACTGGCTTTCCTGGTTATTGGTATAGTTATCCATAGGAGTAGCACTCAAATACTTCAATTCACAGAACGTATAAAATAGAACTGAAATTGAAAAGGCAAGTAAATGTATTATACTAATACTATTAGTATTCCCTTATTGTAGTAGCAAACCTCATAAGGTTTGGAAATTGCGAAAGTGCTAACAATGCACTGGAAGTCTGAAATACTGAAGTTTACTACACAGCTATTTTTGAAGAATAATTATACAATTTGGGCTTTTAAGTCTAACAAACATGAACAAACATTTCGAACATGAACGGATGATGTAATTAAAATAACTACATAGGTTCTGCCACATCGCCATTTCACGAACTGGGTCTCTGAGCACCTTGTTCAATTTCAGTCACTAAGTGTTTCACTTGTGAGAGAATAAACGCACACTTGCAGTATCATATGGATCACTGTGACCGATTGTTTCTTGAATATTTGTCATTTTAGCCAACTATACTATACCAGACCAAATGACGCAACAAATTAAATTTATTGTTTGATTGTACAACCAATCCAACAAGTTGATCACATGTTGTTATCCATCACAAATCGTAAGTTGTGTGATATTCAGTTCAAATTCAAATCAGTTTTGGTGAAGAGTACTTTGGGGGTTTACTAAAAAAAATCGCGTTCATAACCTACATGAATAAAAAGGAGGAAAGTATTGGTTTTGAGTTGAAGAAATTGAATGAATATAATTTATCATAATTACCTATTCAGTCTACGCGTCTATGTTTTGTTGGTATCCTAATGGCTACAAATAAGAAACTGAGCAATATTCCTGGTTTAACAAATACATAGTGTTTAAAGTAGTAGCGTAATTATCAGTTAGTATTACATAAATAATAATTAATGTAAAGTTTTGACGTGAATGTGAATAATAAATGTAAAAGCAGGCATGCTCTAGAAATGCTTAGAAACTCATGTAACTATCTATAGATCAGATACTTATCTTTGAATCCTAACGTATACAGTTTGGTTGAAACTGGCGACGGTAAGTCAGTAAATAGCAAACTATAAGCGCACTGACGAATATCAGCGACAGCAGACAGGTATTTCTGTGGACAGGTAATTAGCTAGGTCCTACATGTCCACTGATTAACTTAATAAATTTATAAATGAGATGACTGCGTACAGTTGTATAATTGTGAACTGTACATACGAATTGATTGACAAAAGCAGTAACGCTAACAGTAATAGCCGGTATTGGTAGTTAGATATACTTAATTAGGTAGGTAATTGACTATTTTATTCCAGAGTGAATGCGAAGGGTATAATATGTAATTATGTCTAGACTGAGTTGTTGCTAATAATAATAACAAGTAATTATGAGCTGCTAAGGATAACGATGGAGCCGGAGACAAAGATGTAGCCTTTTTGCTGCCTAAATGCTCTTTTTTTTAAAACGTTGTTGATGCTAACATTGACTTGGTAGTATTTTGTAAGTAATTTATAATTATGCTGGGCATTATACTTGCGTCACGTTCTCACGTTTACTTTTCTTTACTTAGGGTACATCAAAAAAGTCTATTTACTTCTACGTAAGTTCTAATTACTAAAACGACGACAGCCACACAATTTATTATTTTATATTACATACATCAAGTACATGAATTGTTTAAAAACGGGTTTGTTAACACTTAGAAAAGAGTCTAAATATTATTTGGTTTAGCAAGTAATCAAGTTTAAACACTCATTACTGACCGAGCCATTCACATCACCTAATTTTTACGAAATTAGCACCTGTCGAAAATCACGGGTTCATCATTAGAAAACCATGTAAATTGACCAATTATGGCTCCCCCAAACATGTTCATTTCTTTTTCCTGGTAATCATTCTACAACGACATTCATTTTTTAAGGATTTAGTTTAATCCGTTGGACTACTTATTAGGTATATCAGCATCAGCATCCTTACGTATGACATTTAACAAGAAAGGACCAAGATAGTTTTATTATTCATTTTCACATATTATAGTATCATTATTATCAGCAGGACGTGCCCACCTATAGGTATATTCATTACGAACCACTAACCTTTTTCCCTAGTATCTTATTAGTAGTAACCAATGAATTGATAACAACACTGTACTAGATTTTAGTAGGCTATTCTATTAGTAGCAAGAAGTAGTAATTATTATGTATCTGTATGTTTATCAGAGACTTGTAATGTCTGTCTTATATGGCATGACTTGTGACGACCTGAAGATTTCTCTCATCCTCAGATGCAAGGATGAAGTATGTAAGTATACGTCTATATTGTAGGTAATTATAATTATGTATGGTACAACTTAAATGCAGACTAATAGGTGGTATCGGTACAATTATATGTAGTTACATTTACAAGACTACAAAATGCTTTCTCTTTGAAACTAAAACTCTGCGCTCTGTTTTACAAATTAAAAAATTGTATAAATGCATCGCAATTTCAAAAATTCTTTACAAAGTTAGTAAAAATGTGGCAACAATATAAACATTACGACATTATTTACCTATATAGCGCTCAGCCCAGTGAAAATCTGACACGATCTCATTACTTCTTTTTTTCTTTTCTTTTTGCTTTTCAAAGAATTTTCTAGTTCTTTTGCCTTCGGAAGGATATGCTTAAGTCAAATTATGTCTACGTTTTCATCTTGATGTTCTTGTAGTTTTGGATTATCATGTCTTGTGTTCATTTTTTAGCGGAACAGGTGAAAGGATTTAGACGACATTTCTGTACGCGTCAGATTATGTGCATGACTATAGTATTATAAAATGTCACAAACTGCTATTACAAAGACAATCGACTTAATTGCCTTAATTGCTGACAACAGCTGACCTGCAACTGGAACGATTCCATTAGAGTCAAAATACTACAATAGTGTGAGTAGCTTAGAATTAAGTAATCATTTATAAACTAGCAATTGTATTCTAATCGTTAAGTCGATGTGTCGCTGCTTTCGGTGTACAACAACTACACATCCTTTACTCCCACTACTTTGATTTTGCCATCTGACAGTTGATTTACAGTATTCATACAACTATCAAGTATCCATTAAAGTGCAAATGTGTTAGGTATACGCGAAAAATTGCTCACATCCCTAGTCCTACACGTCTAGCCTAATAGCCTTACTAACGATAAGGTCTCAAGTTCGAGACAAAAATGACGTCCAGGAGTTGACTGCTAGTTCTAGCTCATGTCGTCTGTGTCTGTGGACATCGTACTTTTTATCTTACTCTGACGACAGTCACTACATTAGTATCGCTACAAATTATTTTATTCCATTTAGTATCACACTCTAGCTCTAGTGGTTCTAGCACTACAGACTCAAGTTGCCTTAATCTATATAATATCATTATTATAAACACGAAGTTTTTGTTAAAAATTCTAGAAAAAGTTGCAAACGAGCTAGTTTTGAATACAGAACAGATATTTATCTTTAGGATGGGTTTCAAAGTCAATCGAGTCATTTTTTCAAAGATATTTTTGTCATTTCTCTTCTCAATGTATTTACATACATAATCTTCATTTCAAGATTCTCGGTTTCTATTATTGTTCGAAATATTCAGTGAATGAAAAAGTCGTACAGGTCGAGGTAACATTGCACAGAGCACAAGTAAACAAAGAAATGGGTTCATCAGTTAATCTAAGGTAGATACAATCCCTAATTTGTTCACCGTTCCAACTCGCAATATTCCATCTTACAATTTCTTTCGTTTTCCAACCAAAACTGTCAAGCGTACATTTATCTTACTTTTATCTTACTACCCAGTTTCCAAAGTGATTATGTATTTTTATCATAATTTTCTTACATGGAACCGGAAACAGAATAATTGCTTCACCAATCCATCCTCGCATTACTATCCTTCTACATCTATCTACCTTGCCCGCAGTCATCGTTTTATGTACACCAATAGTATTAATTACATTTTAAATTTCACAACAATTAATTAGTCCTATAAATATCGTTAAAGCAGGTTTGACGTTGCCAATGCTTTACAACAATTCAAGCTGTTTTTCATGTTGTCTTACGTACTCAAATTCATTCTATGCAACAACACAGACAATTAACTACCGCGGGTAGTTATTTCAACCTTGGTTACGACAGATATGAATCGGCAATCGGCAAGGGTACATACTACAGGATCGTTAGCACTACCACACCTCTCCCCTTGTTCGGATTCTACGCATTTTACGAATTAGAATAAATACTGAAAAGTCTTGCCATTTCGAAACTACGTCACACGCGTAGGGTGAGTACCTAAACATCTACCTACACACATTCGGATGATACTTTCATCCCTTACTAATCAATCACCACAGAAACTTACTATCCTCAGAAACAGAATCCAGACAAAAACCAATCTAGATCGGATTGTCTGTAAATTCGCCGCGAATGCTTATAGATAGATCGTATAAAATGATGCATAGCGTCATAGCTTTAGGCAAATGTATCTCTCGCTGTGATTGAATGAATCTGACATAGTTGGACTGGCAGTATGAAGCAAAATTGATTGGAAATAATTGTTTCATTCCAGACGCGTGTTTTCGTAGTTATTTTGTGTATGAAAAAGTATCCAAGTCACATGGGAGACCGAAAAGTTTCGAGTTGTATGTTCGATTACAAAAAACTGCTCGGCACAACAGCAAACAACAGCCAAGAGCGTGTCGCCAAAATGCCCATAATTCGAGTACGTGCTAGAAAACATATTTGAATCCGATCATAATAAATTATTACGATCACTTTTGATGAGATGTGATTCTCAAAAGAGGAGGATACACAACTTGACACAGTTCACACATCCATCCTAGAATAACAATCATCCTTATGTATTAATTAAATCGTGAACTAAGATCAACTATCGTAAGTAGTAATTACCCTTCCCCTCATCCCAACTCATTCTATAGGTCGAATAAAAATGTCCAAGTTGCATGTTTACATTTAACCCTCACATCTGTAGTTTAAAGTTTAAAGTGCTAAGTCAAATCAGCGTTGTAACGTAACCTGTAACACCAACAATGCCTATGAATACGTAGTATGCGCATGCGTATCTCGCTATCCAGGATTCTATTCTTTCTTAACACTCTGCACTTTGTTGCCTTTTGTTTTTACTTTTCTCTTTCTTTCTTTCTTTTCTTTTCTTTACTTTTCTTTGGGATCAGCCCAACCGTTTCATGAATTTCATACTAGATTTTTGTACCTAACAAATATAATCGTCAACGGACTCGTTTTAATCGTAATACCCTAGTACTTGAATGCACTATCATAGCATCTCAATACTTACACGACCTACATAATATTCATACTAATAATCCAATTTTTGAACGTTAACCGTAGCAAAATAAGTAGACTACGCGCAAAACAAATAAGGTACGTGATGGTGTATTCTTATTACACTACATTTTATTATTACTAGAGACAAACCTATGAAAGTTGGTAGTCGTACGCTGTGGCCAACTTGTGACTTTCCCAAGTTTCAACCTTTAAATAACCAGCACAGTAATGTTACATTGGCTGGACGACAGAGAAGGTCGTCCATGCACAGCTCGGTTTTTTGAGGTGAGCTTTCGTTCTCTTTCAGCTAATTGTATCAACTGATTCAACTGGCTGAGACTACACATTGACAAAACAAGGCTAGAAGACACGAAGTAGAGATTTGAAAACCCCTATCCCTTGCTCTAATAATAAACGTGTTATGGATCGTTGGAAGTAGCATACATGAATATCCTTAGTGGATATTCAAATACTACGATCGAATTGAATTCATTGCAGAATTTACGAAACAATTATAATGAAAAAACTACGATTGTCATGTAATTATTTAGGTAGTTTGTTTAGTCATCTAAATGAATGGTACATAGTGGACAGTGTTATCATTTAAACCCGCCTTCGTAGAACAAATCAGGTCCTCATATAAAAATCAATGGCACAAAGGAAAACTGGTAAGACTGAGTACGATTAAGTCAGAGGATAGTCAAGAAAGAAGAAGCAGGAGGCAGACTCTAAAAATCATTTGTTCATTACAATGTCAGTAGTGTTTGGAGAGATGATTTTATCAAAATCAAGTGTATGTTCACATTTTATGTCACCAACTGAGATGTCATCAGTCAAGGTAGAGTTACAATTATGTTTTTGTTCATGATGTCATATACATACATAGATAAGGACGTGTCGTGTTTAAGAGAGAGAGGAGTGAAGTAGATGTCATGTGAAGTTCATTCTCAAGTGTTTTGTATGGAATACAGTTTCAAAATGGACCCTGTTTCCCTCTACTATTCATTAATTATTTCTCTATATTAATTTATACCTACATATACCATACTGCGATGATAAGGAAGCAAAAATATTCCAAACCGTACCTTGGGGATGAAAAATCGTTAATTTGAAATCAAACTAAAAATATAACGACTATCGACTAAAAGTTGCAGATGCACTAGCCTAATTTCCACCACAAACATACCGTGACCCGCAATACCAATCAACCGAATTATTATTATGAGTCGCTAAAAAACTAAAAGGTAAATTATTTGAATTAATTACGTATGTAATTACACTAGCTACAATACTATAAACAATCAATAAAACAAGCCAAGTAATAAACACAAGTAAAATGTAAAATCAAAATATTTTATCGTGAAAAAAAAATATATTCCACACAGTTAGGAAAAACGATGCCTTGAACATAAAATAATAATAGCCACAAAAGATGATACATAAAAATGGGCCAAAAGAAACCGTACAAAATCAGAAAAAATCGTAATAATTATACAATAATAATAAAGGTCCTTGCACAACTCTTATTATCGTTAGTACAAAGTTTAAAGTTTAGATGTGTATGTATGTCTAGGTATCATAACAGTTAGTTTGATAATGATGTGTAGAGCGAATAGCTGAATAGCATCAGTACAATCTGTGTTTCTCTTTGCAATAAAAGACAAAATCTATATAGGAAAATGAAAACGAAAACAAAAAAAAAACTTACTCACCGATGGCACCACAATGTGACATATCAAAATCCATATAAGGATAAAGTTTAAAAAATTGAAAAAATTTTGACCAAAAACATGACTAGCCGTAGATGTTGCTTACAAATTTTTATAAGCATTTAACTAATAATAATTAATTAATCATTAACACTACGCAACAATCTTGACGATTACAACGAGCTAAAACATCTCACATTTTTGTTTTCCATTATTCTGCCTATAAAAAATGTCTTCACACCCCTGCTTAAAGGACTTAAATTTCCCTTCCCTCTTAAATAATTATAATAATCCCACTGTTGTGTTGTTGTCTTGTTGTTCTTCCTTCTCCATGTTTTTGAATAACAATTTGAAATGTTTCAATTTTCTCTTCATGATTATTATTTTTCACTAGCTAGAATAGCTATTATTCCTTATAATGTGTAACCCATTTTACTATCACTTTTCAATTTTTATCCTTCAAACGATCAGGCTAAAATCTCTCAAGTGCTTGTATATGAATAATCTTAAGATACTTATGTACGCATATTGCTTGTATGTGCATGAAGACACTTCTACTACCCTCTAAAACAAATTGATATTGTTACTAGTATTTACCTAGCGTGTATAATATCCCCAGAAACCCTCGTAGTTGATTTTAGCTTTTGTTTAACCTAAAAATAAAAATATAATGTGTGTGTTATGCATGTCTATAAGCTATAGATGTCGTAGTCGTAGTACGAAATATCGTTCCTATTCACCAAAACGAAACAAAAAAACCCAATAAAATATCACTAATTTAATAAAAATCAAAATAAAAAGTTTTACAAGGGAAAAATAATTATTTAAGTGTTTCTTCCGTATCAAATCTGTACATAATAATTAATAATAAAAATTTTTTGATTGTCTCAAGGCCCACCAGAGGCGGTCTTCATTAAATTTTATCTACTGGCCTTTTATTTTCAGGGCTCACCTTTTTTCAAAAACAACTCTAAATTACTTTCTCAGTCAAATATCTCAAGGATCATCATTATGAAAAATTGTGTACTGTCTTCATGAAAATTACTAGCATTATAAAATCAGTAATAATTTTGACTATAGTCTTGTCACGTTGTGACACTGACAAAATTTATTTTCTTCCGTATAAAAAAATCCATTGGAAATGACAAGGCGAGGAGAGAATAAAAAATACAGTTTTATAATAATGAAGATGCCTACAAGTACCCCGTCCCTTTCTAATATGTTATCATGGTAGAGGTTCCTGCTTATCTACTCCATTAGTTAGCATTATCAGGCCCGTATAAAAACACTGGATAATAACCTGTATGTGTGAAACCATAGCCCACCAAAAAGATACCCAAGACATGCTCCTCCGATTACGTTTGGTTTGGTGTACGTTCCATAACAACTGAAGATGATCCACAGATCATCATTTTCCGATCCTGATCACTGTAGTAAATTACAATCTTACAAATGCCTCCGTTCGCTAATCCATTAATAATTATAATAAAACGTAGATAGTAGATACATAGAAAAACTTGCACGTTCCAAAGTGTTATTTGTAGAACCATATGTTTTGTTTATCATAATTCTAATAACACTAGGAAAGCACATTGAGGTACACCAACATCACTACAAAACTCGCCCACAAAATCTATGTGCATGTAATTATTGTAATGTATATAAAGGGTTATTAACAAAGACGTTTACCGTTCTCTCAAAGTTAAAAATCTATAAATGTATCAAGACTAACGACGCTATTTCATTGAATATTTTGTTTCTAGGATTTGTATTGCAACGCTTCACCTTTGCAAGTTGTCAGTTTATCAAGGCAGATTTTCTGGCAAACAAAAAAAAATTCAAAAATAAAAAAAATAAACAACCAAAAGAAAAACAAATAGGGAAGGAGTGTCAAGTCAAAATACTCAAAACTAAATGTAAATTGTTAATAACAGGTTACGAAACAAATCATCCACCTGCCTGATTATACTGGAAACATCCTGATCCTGCATGGTCATATTGCTGTTACTTTTTAACTACTGAGATGATCGGGCCATATCTCCTGATTACTTGATGTATGTGTTAATATTGTGTTAATGCGTACTACTTTTGGGGAAATTACAAACGGGGTATGGATTCAACGTACGAATAATCATAATCCAAGGAATATGAAAACTTTGCCCTGTATTAACTGTGAATCCACTATGCAAAAAGCAAAGTACCCTTTTTCTGTTCTCGACTACAATGACCTGAACATGCTGGTTCAAGCCTCCATGTAAAAACATTAATAACTAGTAGAATAGACTTGAATTGCTAAAGAGTTAACAACTAATAACGTCATCATCAGTTTACGTGCAATACTAACTAGAACTACTACTCCTTGCTTCCAAATTCCATCCACAATGAGTGTTTTCTCCGTCTGTAGTTCGATTCAATCGCTCACTCTCTCTCTCTCTTTTGCATTATATGATTACTTGATTTTATTCCTCGCAAACTCTTCTTTTGATTCTGATTAGCAGCTGCGAATGACTCAACTGCAAATAAATCACATTCCACTCAGTTAGAACAAACGTTCTGTTATGATACTACATCGCTTTCAAAACTTGAATGATATTTACTCCAAAACTTACCTTTGACACAATGCTAAAGAGCGAAACTTTAAACTTGAGAATTAACTGTTACTAATCTTCTATAGTAGTTGGGACTGCAAAATAAATAATCCACGGCAATAAGTTTGGTACTTCGCATGTTTTCAAAGTTAACGTTTAATTTCCACTTAGGTTACAAAAATATTAGAAAACTAAAAAGCGCACAACTGCAGAAAAATAATTGTATTACAACACTGAGTGAGGTAAATCAATAGACAGAAAGTTAATTTCACGCCTGAAACCAATAATGACTACACTTACATTTAGTAGGACCGAAGCAAACTTTAAAAAAGCGACTACGCATATGGAAGCAAACAAATACATATCGATTACATCACAAAGTGCAACAAAATTCATCAGTGTATGTATCATGACAAGTGCAAATAAACAAATGAAATACATTCCGGGCCAGCCCCATAACAGAACTGTAATAACACATAATTATTACTTACAACAAAAATGTAATACAAAAGCATATCAAAAGCAATAATTTTAAACTATGATGATCATGAACGCTTTAGACTTCGCAAAATAAGATTTTAAGCAATAGTTTGCCTGTCAATAAAATTTCTAAACGTCCCTAACGGTGTCTACATCGATGTTACTGTATTATTGGTGTTAACGAATAATTACAACTACATGAGATTTACTATGAACATTAAAGCTACAATCAAAGCAAAACTACTCTATGCGGAGATCTTACCGGAGTAGTGTTCTACTCCAGTATGAATTAAAATTAACTACCGAAATGGTAAAGCCCGGGGACGATCAGCTCCTTCCTTAACTAGTGGCTTGTGATACTCCCGTCCTGGACGTGAATGAATTGTCGCCCAGCAATGCTCACAGTAATACTGTTCCCCAAAAAATGAATATTCACCATCATTTAAACGCACGAATAACGAATATTAAATAGAGATAAACAAGATAATACTTATAACAACAAACAACAATAAACACCGCGGTATTAAATCCAATTACCTGGAGGCAGGTTACATTAGCACAGAAAAATGGTGCAAACTTTCCTCCACAGCGACCGCCACCGCACTCGTCGCAAAGTTGGTCATCCAAAACATATGGCTTGACTTCAACCTGTATTCAATACGGCATTCAAATTTTAAAACAAATTTTTTAAAAAACAATAATCTCCATAAAACTATAGAAAAATCCAACTTTAACTGTGCCCAATTAATGTTTTGTTGACGCAGGTAAACAAACTAGTAAATGAAGAAATGGGTAACTTCTGTTGGGGCAGAGTATTTTTTACACGCGTCGCAGACTCGAGCACAGTACCGTAGCATAATGAATGGCTAGTCAGTTGAAGCTGGATTCTTTCTAGAGTACGGAACTTGTTAGCCAAACGAATATTCATTACCCGTTCACCAAACGAAGCCACTTGCATCTCATCACATAATTTCCACAACGATCATTAAAACTCGAGAAATGGTAATGAATAAAACAACATTTTTGATATTTTCAGTTATTTAGACTTTTACAACTAATTACAAATTACTTGCGATGAGAAGCGAGTAGCTTCATGTAGGGAACACCTATTGGAAATCAAATCAAAACGCTCAAATCCTCAAGCCATGATGCTGTGAGCACCACAATTCAGTGTCGCAACAAAAAGTTCTCGCGTTGTGATTTTGTAATCACGAATTTACCGCCACAAATCCTTAAAAACATCTCAACCAGCTTCCCAAACCCAAACGTGACCAAATCGTACGTTCTTTGAATTTTCGTTGACAAGCTGTAAATCGAACTTTACATTCGATCCTAGCCCACAGCCCAATTCAAAAGTGTAGAAACGATTAAAAAACTAGATATATTAAAATATTTAGTTGTAGTCGTAACTACGATTTCAAAATGTTACACTCTTGACGCCACTCACATTTTTACCTTAAATATGTATGCGTTGTGCGTTGACAAGATGTAATATAACATATCCAAACTATTAAAATTGTCAAAACTAGGAAAAGAAGCGTTCGGGCGTAGTGTTTAACATGTAAAAGTTGAAGTGATAGCCGGACGCCGGACATACAAGAGACGAAGTGTTTTCCTCTACCCGGAAAACAGATCATACTTGTACACAATTACATTACATATAATCACTACAAGTACTAATACCAAAATTATCGAAATAATCGTGCACAAAATAAAATAAATAAATAAATTATTTACAATACCAGCCGTAAAATTCAAAGTGAAAGAAAAACAGGTTTCGTTAAATTGAGTTCGAAATAATTATTATAACTCTAATTACTATTGGCTGCAGTTCACATGATCAAGGATTCAACTTCTAAGCTATAATATAACATTCCGTGTGGCCACTCCAATTACAAGTTGTTTGATGTATTCTGAAAAGTGTATATTGTATGGTGATTCTTTACTCACGAATAGTGCACTTATTCCGCATGGTGGATGAGTAGTTTGTTTCTAATGGTTAAGATCTGCTTATAATTTATTATAAAATGTATAATTATTCTGTCCCCCGTAATCACTATTTGTACGTGTTAACGGGGGTTCAATTTCATCTTCTCAGTCACTCTCGTCATTGTGATACTCTCCTAATAATTTTGAATTTCATTTCGTAATATTACATAAATATATAGGGGTATTTCTGTGGTTATTAGTTTATTAGTGTTGCAGGTAGCACACATGAACATCAATTATCCGAACAGACGTAACAGAATCAATTACTTCGACACTAGCTATAATTTATAATTATATCGCAAACGGAAGACACTGGCAAAGCCCGTGCTGATCGAATTGTAAAACTTCTCGTTTAATCAGTTACCTGCTCAACTTGGTCATTTAGCGGAAAACGGTGTATTGGTTACTAACTTCAGCAATCACAAATGTTTTCGTTTACTAAAAAGCGGTAAATCCGATTGCTTTACACTTTTCAGTTTCAATATTTCTATGTGGATTTCTTCGAATTGCTTCAAATTTGTTTTTTAAATTCCTTCCTTGCCCTTTATTTTCACGAAAAAAATTGAAGCTGAAAAGTGTAGAGCCATATCCACCACTATTGATAATTGGGCTTTGGTAACTTTTTTTTTCACATTCCTTCAAGGTGATAGCGGAACAGTAGAAAGGGAGGATAAGGTCACATCCAGTGGTTACGTAATAATAGTAGCATTAAACGACATAATTCCTTTTTTCCTAGACATTTACCAGAAAATTAAAAACAGTAATAGTGCAAAGCGTAATTTTATGCCTACATAGTGTGAGTGAGCAGAAATGTTACAAATGTTCTTCAAAGCATAGTTCTTTCAGTTGTAACTAAAATATTTTTGTTTTGCTATTTTTCTAATCGACTTCAGTTCCGCCGCAAAGCTTTGACTACACTGGTTCGCTGTGGTCTTACTTTACTACACTAGTTGCTGTTGTTGCCTGATGTTGAAGCTGAATTGTACTGTTCTTTGATGATCAGTCGCAGTCGTATCAGATGGGAAATTTATCTTCGCGTACATTAACCTTCTTTTACAGTATTACATTTTTTGGTTCTGGACAATTCTGTTTTCCCCAAAAGGCATTACTGCGGGTAAGCGAAGTACAAAAAACTGGAATTATTATTTTTCATTATTCGAACCATATTTGTAGACTAGTACACCGCGTGATTATCCTGGAATATCAGTATGACGGTATTAATGCATCAGGGCATATTCCATTGGATTCCATCAGACTCGTTTCGTTACTTTCTTACTCCATACCAACTTGAACGATGTGATTAACTACAAGCTACATCCAATCACCGGATTTTGACAAGTTTTCCCCACATAAACTAGCTGTATTTTTGATATTCGTTTCAAGCTGAGTTAGTTAGACCTTGGGTACTGTATTTCGGACAGTAACCTTAATTTCGATCCAGGCTTATGTCGGAATCAACTATTGAATCCCATAAGGGGATGTAGTTTTTTAAGATGTAGGTTCAAATCAAATGCAGAAAGCAATCAGTATTAAAATTATCAAAACAAACTTGAATTATTTACTCAAAAAGTGGTTACAAAAAGCAGCTGTATAAAAAAGTTTTCTATGCGAAACATCTACGTCTAAAGGATTAGCAAGGAAACTAAGGAAGCCAAAAAGGTAGGTATGCTTGGTTTAGAATTTTCCACCCATCCATCCATTTGAGCGACTAGATTTACGGAAATATTAACCCCTTATAAAGATGTTCGTCAAAAGTCATTATATGTTGGTCCTAATTCTATTCTTCTTGTGGTGACAACGATTACCAGTTTTTAAATTGTATAAACATTTCTTGTTGTACCCTCTGACCTAGTTTCTTACTGTCTTGTCATACGTACAAGCTACTTTGGTTACAAAGGTGCTAATTTATGAAAACATAATTACGCTGCTGCATGTTTGGTTTAAACTTCTTTCCTAATGGCCTCCCTGGTGTCTATACATACAGCTTTTAGTTAGTCCCTTTAATAAGTAAGTATCGTTTGTTTTAACTTTACAACTAAAACTTAATGGAGTACCTTGTACAATTATACTGATCTTTCTAAACATAATTAACGAGATCATTTCAGACGCGTCTTACTTCTATTTACAATAAATACTGTTAAAGTCGTCAAGACTTGCGGATTGCAACAGCGACTTAATAAAGTTATATCTCTCTTGCTAGCATTAGCTCTTCTAAGGTTTCCGAATTTATTTATTTTCTACTTTCCCTTTTAAACAGATGAAGGTCAAAATAAACACCATTCGCTAAATCTTATTTTCACAACCATGCAAAAAATGTGATCAGTCCAAAATAAGTTGTAAGATTCCATTTTTGACGAAAGCAAATTTTTTACCACCAAATAAGTGACAGGACCAAGACTCACAAATAGGAACGGCAACATCAACTTTTCTCATGAAGAGAATATCCAAATACATAAGTGTAAAAAACTACTACTGAAGAACGGACAAAACGATATAAATGCAAGGAAAAATAATAATATAGGCTACCTAAAGAAGCTAATTTTAATTATTTATATACCACTAGGATCTAAAATGTTTCAGATTGATGTTTAGTTGAAGGACGAAAACAATTACGTCAATTCGATCTGAACAACTGAGATTCACTTCGAAATAATGTAAAATAATTAAAAAACCAATCTCCATTCTACGACTACAAAAGTTAGACAAGTTAACTTATTAGATAAAATAGCTCGAACATAGGATTTCTAAATTCTACACGTAAAAAATGAAGATGCATCGTACTGTACACCGTACACCCCTCTGCTGGTGTACTCACTAAAAAAGTATGAAAAAATAGGTGCAAGTCAAACTTCGTGAGAACGAATTGTTTGTCACGATGGAAGATGAGATCAATGATTGAATTCGATGTGACAAGGATTTGTAACTTGTGGCTGGATTCTTGCATTTTCATAATTTCCTTATTAAAACACTTCAGCATGTTCTGTGAAAGTGAACTGGCTCACCCTCTTATCGATATCACCATGTTGCAGTTGAACAAATCGAGCTGAAATCGCAGCAATATAGCTCTGCTGGTTTGAGAATGCCACACGGCCCGCACCTTTAGGATATTTCAACTCAGGATCCGTATCGATCCCAGCATAACAAACACCTCCATACAATCGATCCATTATCATGGCCAACTCCACTGTAATCACACAAAATACATACATGTACAAATAATCGAATTTCTTTTAGATTGTATCATGCTGCTGACGGATTGGGCTCAACAATAGTTCAATAGGTTTGTCATCTTTCGGAGAACCACAGAAGTATGCAACTGCATATTATCATTATAGATGACGATTAATCCATTGAACAAAAGTTGTCGATGTGTAAATAAATGTAACTATAGCTGTCCAACACAACAAAACAAAACTAAAAAACACCTCATACTCTCCTTTTAAAAATATAAAGCGTCAACTGAAAATCAGTTACTACTGAATAATAAATACTTGCCACGAGTTTCACCAGAATAACTTGGAGACAAAAAAGAAGATTGGCTAAAAGATTTTCAAAGCTCACTGGTTTTCCTGAATCTCTCTGTTGACTAACCTGCATAACAAATGTGAAAATCCCCAAAACTTGCTGGTCAGTCCCAAAATGTGGATACCACCGAAAATCCAAAAGTGTGCATCTACGCCTAAAAACTCTGAGAACGTCTCGTATAATCTCTGGTGCATCCTATTATTAATTAGTTTCTATGGAAAATGGCTCAGCTCTCTACCACGATATTTTTTTGGAAACCGGGGCCGCCAATGCTATAGTAATAATTAATTGGTAACTTAAGGGGATGCTTGGCATTGACCTTCATAGCTGAGTTAATACTTTGACTATCCAAAAATTACACGAAGTCTCAAAATGTGCAAGATAAAATAGTTTCTCAATATTATTGATCTCATGTTCATACCCATACATTATGTAAGAGCCATGCTGCAGGTCAAAATAAAGATGGTTATCTAAATTACATCAATCTTCTAAATTTTATTTAAAACTCACCAGCTTTCAGAGGACGAGGTACACCACCAACAAACACGGTTTTTCTCGGGTCTAACGGCATGGATGCATCTAAAACGAAATCTGCATCTGACAACCGCCATGGCCTAATTTGCACCGGCTTATCTTTGATTGTTGGTGAGGAGACGCACAGATATAACTTATCGTCATCTTGAATACATGCATCTATAAGTTGTTGCACTGAACTCTCCTCCTGTAAGTACACAGCATTAAATGAGCAACTGTCCAATTACTAAGTTAAAAAAAAGATTTTTTTCTGTACAAAATTGCCCATCACCTGAAACAACAGAAATGCATATCCTTTAGGAGGAAAGTATGATTTACTTTCTGCTTTGTGAGGCCAATCAACTACTAAAGGACCAAAACGTCTGAAGCTTGCTGTGATTTCCTCTGTATAGTTCAAAAGTTCAATACATCATAAAATTTAATACTGCACGGAACATTAATTTACGAATAAGTTTGCGTAAAGGTGAAACGATTACTTTGTACTACAAAAAAGTTTCGAACCTTCGTCGATATCCGGTGGGAGGCCACCGACAAAAACTTTCCGTGAGAACCGTTCCCCACTTTCCCCAGCACCAACACCACCTCCTCCTGCTCCAGCCACTCCGACTACGGCTGCAGCTCTTGGTGACACATTCGGAACGCCAACAGCTGGAGCACCGGCGGAATCATCGTCAAGAATGAAACCACCGGCATTGACTCCAGGTTGATCCTCCCCACCAGGAGCATAAGCCCATTTAGCTAAATACGAGTATCATCATTTTAAATTATTTTTAGTGCAACTAACCTTT
Organism: Ptenothrix huangshanensis; assembly: GCA_036851915.1. Taxonomy (NCBI): domain Eukaryota; kingdom Metazoa; phylum Arthropoda; class Collembola; order Symphypleona; family Dicyrtomidae; genus Ptenothrix; species Ptenothrix huangshanensis. The sequence continues at coordinate 35,360 of JAAXYX010000134.1, read as the reverse complement.
TTTAACCAAATCATACACCAGTTATTTATTGACATGACTGAGATTCCTGACTAAACACTAAATGGCTAAAACATAACTCGATATAATATCAAGTGAAAAGGACAAGTATATATTCATAAACAAAGAGCGACTTTGTCTAAACAGCCCTCTAAATAGTTTCTAATTATTGGCTTCAAATATTGATCTTGTCAAGACATAGAATACCTACCCTTATTCATTTCAAAAACAAACTAGACATACTGGTATTAATCAATAATGCAATACGTAGGTAGGTATTACACGTGTAGCAAGAAAATATATTTTTTTCATAATTTTCATACCATTTCGGTTATCATGTTCCCCAGTACGCATCATATCTGACAAATATTGTTCTAACGACCTCATATTATCTAATGGTCCACCACCGTTCCGTTCCTAAAATAATAAAAACACATCGAATTAATGAACATAACATAGCCATACTTTCGTTGTATAGTTTGGCGTTATCATACAAAGTTGCACACGTTGCTGAAGTCAAGTACCACGTTTCAGGAACAATGCTGCCATCACAGGTACAGCTTGGACTTCACTCTATTCCTTATCAATAGTGAAACACGATCGACTGTGACCGGTAGAGTAGGTGGCGAATAAAACCAAAAGTTACAATCAATTGAACTGGCCATATTTCAGCCCAAGTATATCATAATTAATTAAATCTGTTATTATACTGTAAGATATCCCTCACGTGATAATTTACATCGCAGAAAAATTAGCAGATATGTATGCAATTAATTAATCTGCACACATTATCAGTGAATATGCAACTCTATTTACCCTATCAATAATTAGACATTACTTTAATCTAAGTCCCTCTTTTTTGCAATTATTTGAGGAATTACAAATCTAGTATAACCCATGTTGCGATAACCTAAGTAGATGAGCTTGCGGTTTTATTTTTAAGTACCTAGTATTTTGCCAAAAATAGTAATACAGTGAAGGAGACCAATACCATCCATGTCTTCCAGTCTTCGTCTATGATTTGTACAAATTGGAAGGTGTACCATATCTATGACTTCACCTGTACATACGGACCAAGGAGACACTATGCCTATATTTGTACCACCTATAGATGTTTCCGCATGGAGTGGGACACAGAACGAGTCTGTTTAAAGACCTGACTGTGCCTTTCCCTCTCCGACAGGCAAGCATTAACGACCAAAGGAAACAGGAGTAGTAAAGAAACATTTTGGTAAGCCCGCATTTCAGGTCCCGAAACAAGGACTACCATGCCCGATATTGTCAGGCGCAGAACCCGTGCCCGTAAAGATGAAGAGACGAATCAGCTCCCGTATGGATAACACAGACTATTTAGGGAGTCGCAAATGTGGGTCAACAGTTTGATAAAATGCGCAATGAAGAATTTTATCGAAGGCAAATACCACAATGCCCTCATTTTCAACCAGATTTTATCGGTAAACGAGAACAAAAAAAGATAAAAATATACAATAGCAATACGAACGAAGTCCAGACAAAATTTGTTCATAAATTATTTTGACAACACATTTTCATGCACTAACGGAATCAAATATCTACGCTCATCCTCCACCACCTCCGTTACCTTCTAGGTATACCTAAATCCGTTTCTAAGCATTTCCATTAGGAAAAAGTCAATGGGCATAGGTACATACACATTCACGACACAGGTCTCTAGATACAACTACACACCTTCAGATTTCCTGCGCGTAACGACAAAAGCACAATTAGTAATTACAGAGAAGAGCAGACATCTAGCCCCACTTTCTACAAATTATCTCTGGAAGACATTAAAATTAACACATGTAAAAATCATGTTGTCGTTGACGCTGCAATGCTATCCGTTTGTTGTTTTAAGTAAAACAAGCCAGTTGCACCCACCTACAAGTATTATACAGATGTAAATGGCAGGTTATAGTTTTAAAAAATTAAAAATTGAATGAGTCGAGCTCGTGCTTGCGGCAACAACGACCATATATTTTACAATACATATATGGTCTCGTGTTTCAACTAAAATCTCAGTTTAATACAAGAAACATGGGGATTAAATAAGAAAGGAAACTATAAATCGAAGGGCGACAATGAAGTAAAGAAAAAAGGTCAAAGCTCTCAATTATTTACTCAAATCTTTATCAATGATGTAAATGATATACACGCAGGAAAGCATTCAACGAAGGGTGGGGAAAGAAAAATGATTAGAAAATTTCTTTCCATACTATTGACTTCTTACGTTGACGCTGACGGCAAATAGAGAATTACTCCTTATTAACACTAATTTGAATAGTAATCTGAAGGTAATGATAAACGCTTGCTACCGTATCTATGCTTGTATGTACTCAGTTTTCAGTACTTTAATGTGCATAGTTTTGAATGATAACCAGTCAAACACTTCATCACTACACTCATACATACAGGATTACAGAGATAAAGGCACGAAGAGTCTGGTACAGATCAAAAACAGGGGAATAATAATGAGGATAATTAACTCCGACTTATGGCAACATAAATTTACTCACAGGTGCTATACTCACTTTATTCCATTCTTCCACTTCCACGCTGCATCTTTCAAATACGTAGGACGTAGAAATCATGTATACCTACACTTTCAAATAAGTATATCCAATATTTTAACTTTAAACAGCAAATCAGTCCAGAGATAAAAATAAATGGTAGGTAGCACGCATTCTAAACGTCCTTAACGTCACTGATTTCCACCCCAGACTCTCCATAATTTCAACAGTCTCAACAGAATATAGTTGTACAATTAGCATAAAATCAATCCGCTAAGCAAACAACACAATGCACATGGATATCTGTAATTATATGGAGATGGGATTGCTCATTCTCTCAAGAGTCTATCCACTTACGACAAACCCCTCTCAGAGCTGAACTTCCTTTTGTTATTCATGAATTTCACAAAACATTTAGTGTCCCACTCTGACCTGTAGTCCACTCATTTTCACAATTCCTACCTACATGCATTACCTCTCTAGATCTCTCGACTGTGATTTAATTGTTGTTGAAGGAAATGACAAGGGCGGTCTAGCTGCAATGGTGGTCATGGAAAGATCTAACTACCTAATTTCTAATTACCTTACTACGCTAATAGTTATTTACAATACACGGTTCCCAGAACACAATAACTAGACCCCGGCAACAGAAAAATATTTCAAACCCTAGCTTAAACTCTAAACTCAAATGAAGCAAACCCTACTTGTCTATTCCCGTCCCATGTTTGTTTTCGTATTACAAACCATTGAAACTCCCCTACATTTTGAACTTCTAGACAACTCATTTCGACCAACAATTAATTTTTGGCACACACACACATATGTCGACGAGGCGAGGAAGAAGAAAAAATTCGATCCATCAACAGTACCTCCATGAGTCCGGCCTAAATTACAGGGGTTTCTTACTTTAAATGAGATATGCACAGTTACCTTGCGACATTAAAGGTTTACAATGTATCCTTATGACTTTACTTTATAAATAAAGCTTGACTCGAAGTAAAGTTATTAAAACAACGTTTATCTGCATTGCTTGCCAAAAGCAGCAAAACCGTGTTATACTGGCTATAGAGCAAGATACTGAAGACCACTATTAGGTATATTTTTATCTGCACCCCAGTACCAGCTTTGGTTTTGCGACATCTAGCATGTTTGTAGCTGCAGACTTACAACTTACTAGTTAGCAAACTTCATACACCGACACGAGGTACATTAATGAAAATGAAACAAGGCACATAATATGTGCGTAGGTAAGGTGAAACTGGACCACGACCACCACAGCATCAAACTTCCAACCTGTCTCCAGCCAGACCAGTCTTACCATGTCAAAACGATACTGAACTTAAACAACTGATATAACCCAGGTTTGTTTTCTTCTAAAACTTGAGAATACTCTGGAACATGACGCCTACATTTCTGATCATTAATTTGCATTTCGACTACGCAATGGTTCCTATAATTATAAGTCTGTAAAAATCATGAGGTAACTACGATACAGTGGCAGGTCTCAAATTTCCGACATCTAGTATTTCGTCCACCTTCACTTTGCCACCAACATTATTCTTCACATGTGGGAGTAATCCAAGTTCCTTTTCACATCCACTTCATACCGAATCGATCAGGTTGTTGTGTGAATGATTATTGAAAAACGGAATGTGAGTCGAGCTCAAGCCTGGGTGTATCAGCTTTTGTAGAGTAATGGAACAAGTCAAAGTCAACAGTCAACACTCCCAATCAAGAACATAAATGAAATATGCAAGCGCAGTTTAATTTTGAGTCGAGTCGACGGAACTGCAACTAAACTGGAAATCGCAAGTTTAATACCTACCTATTTCTACCCAGAATTTTACATGGAACTGAGACCAAGTCAAGGGCTTTCAAAGACTTACATTAAGTATTGGAAAAATTTTCCTTTTCATTTTAACTTTAATTACATTTATAATTACAATAATAATACAAGGTGTGATATGGTTGTAATATCATAGGAAATATATGTTAAAGCAATGAAAAACCATTGAGTAGACATAATACCGATACTAGATCCAGGTAAAGTTCAAATATCCATGCAATATACGTGATTAAGTACCGAGAATGTCATAATAACAAGTAATTACACACTGTCTAGGTACGTTGTAGGAAAGCATGTATAAAGGAACAGGAATTTCAACGTATCTTCCGACCTAAGTCCTCAGAGTCATAAGGTTCTTCCAGTCCAAACTGAATTCGTCAATATTTAATTTTCAGATTATATATCGTTGGTTATCAAAGTGAGGTATATGCCCAAATGGCTAAAATCAAAATGAGGAAAGTCCATACATTTTTCAAAGCATTGTGAGGCTATAGTCCTTACTCCTGCTGGATTCACTTCTGGACTTCCCTAATTTCGATTTTATTCATTTTTGGATATGCAGCCTTTTGATTCTTGTCCGGAAATAACATTAACATTCGTTCATACCATATATGATTCACAAGTCTGAATGGTCGAATGCTCGGTGAATTTTGAAATCACAACGCTTTCAACCGTACCACACAAATCTTTATTCTTCCTTCGAGAACCTACGAAAACTGGGACAAAACTTTGCCCTGAAACAACTCTTGCGCATCCTATCATTATTCTACACAGATCCGAATTACATTCTATTTCGTCTCGTCTCCTGCGCCTTTATGCGAGATTCCTCATCAACATACACGCATTCATACACGACACGTTAATATACTAATCAGCAACTCCAGTAAATAACATTTTAAGGATTAATCCCTACAACCTGCTAACTTTAAGCTATCATTACAGGCGAGGAATCATTTTCAGGATCTAGCATGAACATGCTTTCTACTACACACAAACAGTTTGAACATTTTAAATTTAAAGCGGTTATATTGCGGTTATATTAAAACGAATTGGAACTTGAGTTGGAATGGAATTGGAATTCACAAATGCGCAAATCTTACGAATTCATGGCCACTTTTTACTTCGAGTGCGAATTGGAATCAGAACCAGAATTTAAAATATTGAGAATTAGTTTTTCATTTAGTCTTTGCGATTACGATTACGAATTCTATGTGGAATCCGAATTATGGGCAAGCTGAACCAAAGCCCACTTTTGAATTCGTAACAATTCAATGTAGCATGTTACTCCATATTTACGTATACCTATTTTTTACGAATTTTTGTATCGTAATTAATGCATGTCAGATTACATTATTACTCTGCACTTGCTTGGTATTCAATGTTGCTATTGTATTATGAACCTGAAAAACGTATTTTAGTTTGAATATAGTGAAATTATACGTCCTACAATTACGATATTGACAGCTAACTGAAACCTCAGTAAGATTACGTTTTATTTTCCAAGAAGTTACTACACCTAAGGTTGAAAAAATGTCCGGTATACTTATACTATGACTACTGTAAAAGTCGCTGACGGTTCAAACTCTATCACAACCGATTCAGCTAACTTTTTAGTTATTCTGTAACGTGAATAATTTAACTTTTAATTAAATAACTACTTGAAATGGTGCAAGTTAGTTTAATCAATTACGTAAGCCACGATTTTCTCCAAAAAACAGATATCGAGGTTTTAATTTTTACATGTAAAATGAAATTTCGCAACCATGTAAAACATTAAATCCCAACTTTCAATCTGATCCCAATTCCCAGTCTTCGAACACGTATTTACCCATACTAACAAGATTTGAATTCCCTGTATGACTACGAACGTGAATTAGATTACGATTTGGAACTCTACTTTAATCTATACTCTAAGAATTAGAAAATTCCTATTGCATTCAAGCCTAACTGCACCACAACGAAGTAATCCATCGACGAGTATTTTATGTCGGATTCCGAAAAAATGCACTGCGCAAGGATATCTAACAATAACCTAGGAACATGCGTCAGCGCGCGGCTTACAAACCTACTCTTTCCTAATCTACACTTGACTTCGCACTTTATTGTGCGCTAATAGATATTCCATTTATTACGGTAGTGGATAACATTAATTCCAGCTTTTATACTACATAATTATATATGAATATCTATTTGTCACATTCCGATTAGCAGTAGTACCTTCCTGTTCGTTTACTTTACATACACTTACAAGGTGGAGCATGAACCATGGAACAAATGCTTCGTTTTATTATCACATTCGATTCTACTTGGTTGTGCGACGTAATTACCTTCCCTTTATTCCTGTTCGAGCGTGACTACCAAATAACTTAATGAAAACTGGTCATTCCAAATAACCGCTGAAACAAAAAAGTACTTATATAGAACAGGAATTGAAGATAAGCCAGTAGCACAGGGAAAACCCTATGGTATACATAGCTGATAGGCACATGTTCAAATCTACAAACAAAACGAGCAACTTAGTTAAAACTTAAATTAATGCAATCATGGAGGTACTTAGTAGATTGCATTTATAATAAATAATAATTGATTTACTGAATATCCTCGTTTACATCCATTCTCAGGGACAAACTTTGTGAATGAAGCTACATTTAAATTTGAAAAGGTAGATAAGCAAAAACCATTTCAAATTCAACTGACTATATTCAAATTAAAAAAATGTTTCAGATCCTCAAACCACCTATTTGCATTATGTACATGTAACACGCATTCTCAATCTCCAAATCCATTTCACATCCCACGAACTTTCTAAGGCTTAAAAAGTAAGCTCCAGGAAATTCCTGCAGCTTATTTTTCCCTACTACGAAAGCCATAGTATAAAATATGCATGTTGTTACCAACCGAAACATCAACGAAGGTTCACCAAGTGAGGGGTCTTAATTGCGTGTAATTCATACAATATTTAGTACACTCTGAAATGAGGACAGGTAGGCTACAAGTACGGTGAAACCTAGAAATCCTAGATAGATCATGTTCCAAGTATTACGTTATACAAAAACTAAGGAACGACCTCACAACCCTTCTGGTCGTTATGGAATACTTTAACACGATTGCTACAGTGAGGTCATGTGTCATGCAAACTGGATGTGTCACCAATAATGGACGACTGCTTGGGTTCTCAGGTTCAACCGAACCTAGGTATGTGACTACCCATCCTTACATTAGTCCTTTTAGTACTTCTTGAGTCCACAGTCCTCCTAATACTGTTAACCATAAAATCAGAAACGGACAACCTATTGCTGACTTTTTCCATTGCATGAACAAATCACCGTTCTCCTACGAACCTAAACATGTGAAAAGCAAACTTTTTAAGATGAAAATTTATTCGCATGCGGCCATCACTGAAAAATAGTCCAAATTACACCCAATGACCGGATTTGTGACACTTGAATACAAGGATAAGACGTAAATAAAAAAATGCATCCGCATCATATTCCTCTACAGTAATTACAATCGACGTCACCCGCTAAACTGATACTAATATACCTAATTATAAATACTCGCATGCTGTTCCGGGAAACCGTGTACACGCTAACTATTAGAGCCAGACTCATTCCAACCAAACATCGCAATGGCGTAATAACAATTACACATAATCAGCGATTTGAAGCAGATTGCTTAAAAACTACTAAAAGGTCTTTCTCCGAGATTTCAATCATTTAGAAATCGATAAGTGAAAAAATCTCCTTTACTTGTAATAATTTAACGAAAAGCCGCACGACTATATTTCGCTATTTTTCTGTGACTGTTTCACCAGCGCACTGGTTCAATGACAACAGTTCCATGATTAATCCCAAAGCGTTGTAAAACTTGTATCTATTTAAAAACCAGTGAAAATGCAAACACAAATGTAGCTAGATTCCTTCTTTGAAACTCCGCGAGCAAAATGTTAGGTTGGAAATATCTCATTGCTCAAGAAACTCAAATCTACTTCCTATTTATAGAAAGCCAAGGCAAAATAAAATTTTCTCGGTCACGATACATTATGGTACTATGCATTCATTCCAACCTCAATATGTGATCATGGTTGGAACCACCACATTTTTGCGACTGCGTTCGAAATCGATCTCATTTACTTGTAATATGCACCAGGCTCACATACGGTGTCACATGTTAACCTGGGTCCCTACGAAAATCGTCACTTGAATCTCAACACAGACCCCAAAACTTTCACGATAATACATATATACATTCCTTCGTTTCTAATGCCACCACCAGTACTTGTACCTATATTATCAGCCAAAAACGGCTACAAATTATATTATTATTCTTAATGGATGTGAACCGAATTAATAATTGAGAAACGAAATTCTCGATTTATCCTTAACTTCAGCTCCCTTACATCAGTGGATGTCCTGTCTAGCATGAAAGTAATTCACACATGGCTCGCACTGATAGGTATGGAATGAAGTCGAAACGAAGTTGTTTTTTTTACTATGAATCCCAATAACAGTAGCTTGGAATCTGAAAGGAAAGGAGTATCAGGAAGTCATTGGAAACCGTAGGTAACACTGTAAACTGGTCCATGGCACCAGACCCGAGTTGTAAATGCAGCAACAAGAGTTTATAAAACAACAGAAGAGATGTTAAACAGAGTTGTACTTGAAAGGGAAAATAGATGTGCTAACTACGTTCGAAAACTTTCAATCGACTTCCGCAGTAATAATTTCAAGTTATAATTACCAACTTATGCCGGCTGCCGACCCTTTACTCTAAGCAGTTCCCAAGATAGCGTTGGACAAACGGAGATTGAAATTCTGCTCAACCATTCAAGCGGGTTGTAAGGCAAGGACTCATTATCGCTACATTATTTAGCTTATTATGTCATGTCTCGCCGTCAGTCTTGTTCACTGCAGACAATTTCACTACACTACACTACACACAACACAGTCCAGGATATTATTATACTACTGCAGTGTGCAGTAGCTGCATGCTCCAACTTGGCAAAACAAGTTTTCCTCATCCAAAATATATAATTACTTTATATGTATTTACTCGATTTCCAATTCCACGAGCTATATTCAGACACAGCTAATGGAGCTAATGGATTGAGCTACAATTATTACAACTGTCAAATTTACAAGTAATTGCAGAGCAAGCTTTGTTTGCACTTCACTTTTGTAAAGGAACAACGAATCTTAATACTAATGTAACTAGTAACTACCTAGGCACATATGCCTATACCTATTCCTACATAGGATTCTTCTTGGAACTAATACACCACAAGCCCAAACTGATACTTTAGAAAATGAACGATATCGTGGTGCAATTCACACCTGTCGGCAAACTTGGATGCTACACATAATTACTTAATCATAGCAACTTTCCAACATTCATAAATCCACAGTAGCATTTGCATTTTCATCTTATAGTGAACAAGAACAAGAACCGATTCGACACAGTAATCACACACAGTGATAATTCGACTACACATAGAAAACAACAATTGCCAAGAATTCCATTCTATTTCAGGCACCATATTTTCTCCACTTATTGATTCCAATGCATTTTTGAGTTTCTCCTTTTATGCACATGAACATCTTATCTATCGACATCACCCGACAGCTACCAAGGGATTTACGCCTGGGTAACCGATTTCTACGTTCCACCTATCGTCGTGTTTCACTCATGGTCGTAACATGCAGAACTTTGTTGATAAAATTACAGCTAGAGCAAATCGTATTGTAAAAGATGAAAATTTTTAAACCTGGTATAGTTGTTCTCCTTCAGAGCCAATATTTGGCCCGTCAAATGGAGTTTGAAAAGGTCCTTTCCCGGAAAAGTTCCGCCTGAAGTTTGGTGGAACCATCATGGTAGGACTTGGCTTTCTGCTGCATAAAATAAAATATTTATGATTATTCATATCGTGATTCTGCATCTACCCCTTCCGTAGTTCTCAACTTAGTTAAAGACGAACCCATAATCACCTATTGCAACAACACAATAACTTACAAATATTTTTTATTTTATTAATATCGGTCGATGAAACTAATGATCGTTCAAGAGTCGATTATCAGATCCAAATGTGAATTTCCTAGGACTCGGCTCCACTAGCATCTGCAGCCCTGTATAACCTAGTGCCCTGAAGCAGAGAATGGTAAATCGCGAACTATCTTAACGATATAGTATTATTGAAAGTTTACTCGGTCTATACGCTCAGCCTAGTACAGGATAATTGTAATCAGAAAGTATATATTTAAGAATGTCATCTGCAGTTCGATGACTCTTGACATTCAAATATTTTCCAGCTCTACTTGTCACACAAAAACAGATCCAAGAATCAGATCAAGATGTTGTTATGCAGAGTATTTGTATGCATTCAAATTACTATTCAAACATAAATTATTCCCTCATGCATTCCAATTATAACAAACATGTCGAAACTATGAGTTCTTGGTTCTTTCTCTGCTTCCTCTCCTCCGCGCATTCTGATCCATACATCTATATCTATAGCCCATAGTGCACTACGCACCGCAGCACCCACTGCAACAATAGCTGCTTCAAGAAATCCAACCACAATTTAATACAGGCTAGAAAATGCTAAAACTCCGCTTCTGTTTTCAGGCCGTATTACACTTGCACCTTTCTGTTTCTGGTTACTCTGACACGAGGAGATTGTTCTCTGCTGCATTTTACTTTGTCTTACTGGTACAATTAAACAAGATCTAATTTAGAAACAATTCTTGATTCTGATGCTACAAATGATCATGTTCGTGCAATGTAGGAACGCGGTGTACTATAATGTGCCCAAGTAGCCTAAACCTTTAATGCATTCGTCTCGTCCACTCCGAAAATCATTCTTTTTAACTCTTACTAACCATGATGCACGACGTTTTCAGCCTTCAAGTTGTAAAAGTTAATAGTACTTTGTTAATACAGAAATAAACCTACTTTGTATAACTACGTTGTTCTTGCAACTTACTAGTCAATTACACACCACTAGACAAAAGCCACGAGTTAGATTCGGACTGAAACGACTCAGGCTAACCAATACTTAGGATAATTAAAAGTGTAGCATTGTGTGCGTCATGATTATCGTAAATTCTACGATACCGCGTTCCCAACGAAAACAATAACTGAATGAAAACTAAGGGAACAGATATTTGTCATTGAAATAATGAAATGGAGCAATAAACGTACCCATAAACAGCATTCCCACTTTTCATACCAGGTCGTAGTTGTTGACGCTGTTGTTGGAAGCCAAAAGGAGGAAATCTCCCAACTCCAGCTGAAGCGTTATTACCCGAATGACGAGGACTTTGTTGCGGTCCGAAAGGCGACCTCCTTGGACCAAAGGGGCCATTCTGAGTAAGACCTGCATGAATAAATGGTGGATAATGAAATGGAATTGTTTGCTGCATTTGAGGTTGCAGCAAAATCACCGGCGATGGCCAGAACTTGCCTGATTTCACCACAGGAGGATAGGTAGGGCTAGGCGGAGGAATAGGCAGAGAAACAGGAAAACTGGACGCATAATGAAGTAACGGGGGATGCATGGTAGCGAAACGTAAAATACTTTCAAATTGCACTAAACGTTATTTTACTTCAGGCACAATGCAAGGACTACAGTTTTAATGAGGGAAAATTCATAAAGGAAAAATCAATTAAAAAAGGCGATGCACCGCAATGGACACTGAACAAAATTTGGTACAGATTACTTGGGACCCGGTGCTTTGATTTTGACAATCATACACGTAGGATTGTAACTGTAGTGATAACAAAATGGGAAGGCACACGTTCCACACAACCGTAGACACATATATAGTTATTTACAGCCTTGGATATGGAATCGCCATTTTAAAAATTTAGACTGGAACAAGTCAGAATTTTATTTCCCGACTCCTGGAAGCCATTTATAGTAAATGGGATGAAAGTAAGGCACGAAAACTAGACTAGAACTGCGTAGGTAAATAGTCAGTTTCAGAGCGCTAGAAACCAAATGAAATGTGGAAAGAAAACAAGCCGTACAAGAAGCAGATAATATTTCCCAATCAAGTCGGAAAGATCATTTGGATACGAGTTGAATTTTCTAGTAATATTTTATTCAAAGTCGAGTTCTAAGAAAGCAAATGTTGTAAATTAGCATAGAAATTTAAATAAATGCGTTATAACCCAATTATCGACATCCCGACAATGCTAAGCACGAGGTGAACCAAGAGTCTAATCAAAACATGAACCACGTGCTAACACCGAATTGTTTACAGTACAATCAAATCACAAAGCAAATGAAAGCATTGCTATTATTGAAAATAATATCAAGTGCATACCCGCGAACACTTAGAGAAGCAATTACTACAGTAGATAGTATGTATGCATGCGTACACATGTCTAGGAAGCACCTGCCATACCATGCCATGCTACACGCGAATGAAATGACCCCGTTCAATAGTGCTTATGATATGAAGGATAATAAGATGGTTTTTTTCTTTCCACTTACTCATATTAGGTGGAGGTCCAAAATTCTGGAAGAAATATCCATTTTGTTGAAAACTTAAAGCAGAGTTGAAAAAATAATTAAAATCATCGACGGGAGGTGCTGGGGATGCCCATACGGGTCCACCAATATCAGGTCCTCCAGCGGTGCCTGTCCCACTTGGACTAATTTTCACTCCGTCAATGACAGGATTTTCGGCTGTTGTATTCAATTTAAAATTGTCACTATCCTCCGTCATTCTAGTTTCCCTTATTAAATTTCTCAGTCACTCCTACACTTGTTTGTTTTAAATAAAATGGTAGCACCAACAAAATCTTTTGATTATATTAACAGTAATTATTTTCACCACTCCTTCAACTCACAATGCCAGGATTATGAATTAAGTCACTCGAAAATGCTTTCTAGAGAAGTTATATTAATTATAATTATGTAGTAGATATCACACTCAGGAGCTTTTTCGCGTATAACAGATACAGAGTCGTCAAGTGATTGTTTTCGTAAATTTCTTGCTTTCTATCGAATTTTTCAGAAAGAATGCAGTCTTGCAAACTTCGTCAAAGGTTCTCGTTTCAGTTCGTCCACGGGTTCCAACTTTTTGTGTCGTTATTCCACGTTAACATAAGCCTTTATTGTTTTCTAAGCGAATATTTTCAGATATTCACAAGAAAATAGGAACAAAAGGATAAGTATGAAATGAAAACTTGTGTTGTACTAATGTATAATAGAATTTTGCTTTTTTTTCTCAGTGTAGTAGCAGTAGTAGTAATAGTAGTAGTAGTAGTAGTAGTGGGCCTTTTTTGGAGTGCAATGCTCTATAAATATGCCGGTGGTGAACGTTCTTATAATGTTATAAATAGAAAAAGGTATCAAACATGTGAGAGAAGAGGAAAAAAGAAGGATGAGTTCCCAAATATTATATTTTTACATGCTATGAAAATAGTAAAAGTTGAATGGTTCGACAAAGAACCATTTTATTCCTGAATTTCTTCTGTTATTCTTTTTGTCTCGATCAAATGTTCATTTAAACAATTCAATACTGTCTCCAGAGGAAAACTCCCTGATGACTGAACTTGGCCAGTCTCAGTTTTGTCTGCACGAATCTCATCCAGCTCGTGTGTTCATCGACACTCTTTTTGATTTAATTCGATTCTCCTTAGATTAGACTCTCACTCTCTGGATATACAAAAAATTTAAATACAACACTACATTCAAAAGTCACACACACACACTGTTCAACTCAACTCGTCTTCAACTTGTCTAACTATGGTAATGGTAATCCCAAATTTAGGCCAATCACGAAATTAAAAAAACTAAATTATTTTTTAGTCGCAAACAATATAATGTATGTATAGAAATTACTCGTTTTACAAAAATTCTCCTTTGCCCTACGTCCCTTCCTATGGATCGCGTATTTAAAAAATCTTTGATTATGATCTCGTCTATGTGAGTCCTAACAACCCTTCCTGAGCCGGACTCCCAAGTACTTCTAAGTTCCTATAGGGCGAGGACACCACAGCAACACCATGCACACTGATCCACCAGACTTGAACGAGGAAGGTTTTCTATTCAAGATGGCTGTGAGAACGAGAAGAATTAAGTAATTCTCCCAAAGTCCCAAAACTACTACACAAGACTACACAGTCCAGGCTACACACAACCATTCCTACCATTTACCATCCCACAACACACACTCACATCAGCCCAGACCCGAGAACCCAAGTCAGCTCCAACATTTCTCACTCTCTGGCCCAAAGTCTCCAAGTCTTGAGCCGATTCCCACGAGTGTCTGTCCCACAGTCCTCCAAAACCTCCAACGACGTCGTCCCCCACGACGTCCCAACACTCCGCACCGCCGCCCTGCACCTTCGCACATCCAAACGCCCCCGTCATCGCCGCACGACCCCAACCAACAACACAGCCCGAGTGCCAACTCTCTCGCACCACTTCACCCTCGACGACACCTCCACTCCTTCCTGCGGCATCACAGGCCACTCACGGCGCCAGCCCACTCTTCTCTCGGCAGAGCGCTGCACTGCCGTCTGCCCGATCTCTCCACCACTTGCCTCAATTCCTCAGTCCTCACATCTCATCCTCCAAAACCTCAGCCTCCAACAACAACACAAGAGTTTCACACTTTCCAACAATTCAAATTCAACCCTTTTTCCCCTCTTCCATTTCTTCCTGCTTTTTCACATACCAGTCCTATTTTCCCAAATGCAACAGCACTGCCAAGCCAAAACGCGCTCCTTGGCTCACATATATGGGAAGGCAAGGTGACTGAAACCAAGCCATTGCCTTTATTACTACCTAACTAATCCATAGTACTTTTTACTCTACACCCCTGCAATCCCAAGACCAATCTTTCACTAACTACCAGTACAATTGAGCTAAGTAAGTACAGATGCAACATGCAACCACCATGTATACTTTAACTTGAGGCTAGACAGCAACAACGCAGACATACGAGAGCCGCTCTCTTCTATATACTCCTCACTTCCAGATCATATGTGTTGTAGACTTAGACGTCTGCCGCTTGTTATTATTGTTTATTAAAAAATACCTACACGTACCTTGGATTCGACACTCAAGTCTGTGGTCGACTTTCGGCACAACGTCGTAGTCGCAGTCAACTAGTCAATGTGCTGTTAAACAGGCATAGAGCACATCTTAAACTCCTATTACTACACTTTCTTATTTGTGTGCAGTGGCAGGCAGCAAGAGCAAGAGTCACAACAACAGCTTTCGAGATTACTTCATAGTAGAAATCCTTTAGAGTATTGCACAATTTAATGACAAACTAACTGTAAGTACCATTTCATGAGCCTCAATTTCTAATGCACATTATCCCTTCAATGCTCCACGTACCTTTTTCCTTGGTCTGCTACACATTTTTTTACGCATACAACCAAGCATTTCTTCAAGACGAAGAGAAATCCAAAGTATATACGCACTTGTCCTAAAGTACGAGTACAAAATATCTTATGATATTACTCATTACTAACTACAAGTAGAAAGGGAAGAATCTCCAAACCCTGTCCGACACAATGGTCATAAAGGCAACATCAAAACAATTGACATTGTAGTAAATAGTAAACCGATTCATTTTACAGTGGCACTGTAGGCATTTAAACGGAAAGCTACTCTCGATCCTTAATATGGGCATGAAGGTGAAACAGACGTAAAAAATATAGTCAGTATGTAAATTTAATAAAAGTATTTTTATACATATTGACGATAAATGCTAATGAGCACACGGTATGGCATGGATGGAATCGTTGATTCCGTTTGGTAGACGAAAGAATTTGCGTGGACGAGACGCTGACTGACAATTACCTACGTGGGGATTTCCATAATGAGTAGAAAAAGACAAGCAACGTCAAAGCGGAGAAACTGACATACCATGGCTCGATGACACTGAACAAAATACAGAAAAATAAACAGAGCTGGATAATATGATAACGATAATTAGAGAAAGCGGTTTATGGAATATTTTAAGTCAATTTATCATCATGAGAGTTTATTGAATGTAAAATCGAAATGAATGAGACACACAGTTTTGTTTTTTCATTTTCATCTTACTCAAGGTTATTTACACGTTAATTGGCTGAATTCCACTATAGGTAAGGGAGTAAGGGATTTGTAAGGTAGTTACGTAGTAGGTAGGTATAAACTTTTTTAAGAAATATCAAATGAAGGGGGGCGGGAGGGAGGTCTAAATCACGGACCTAAACCAGCAATATTACCCGGTACCGAAACGCTGGTGGCCTGTTGGGGGTTTTGCTGCTGGGACTGCGATGTTGCTGCCATCGACGCAGCTGTTTTCTGTTTCAACATTGTCCAGTCAAATGTGTAATCGTACTGATGATTCAGGGTGCGGAACAGTATCCGGAATAATTGTCGGAGATACATATAGTCCGGCACTTCTTCGAAGCGAAGTCCTCGGCAGTAATTTAAATACATAGCAAATTCTGCTGGGTATCCCTGGAATACATGAAAACAGAACAAATTAAATTAAATCAAGGAAGAATACAAAAATCATTTGCGACATCACATTCCGACAATCCTAACCATGAATCATTGGCCAAATACCGAGCATTCTGACTTGAACAAACACTGGAGAGGAAAACTGATAACAGTATTACAACGAGCATGTATCACAAGATTGGGAATTATCGTAGTTCAAAATCGAATTACACTAAACACTGAATTTTGCAGAATCATTCCAATAATTCAATTCATTCTTGACTTCTTTCATACATTTGAAGGAACAACAGTTACTCACTTTGCATAATAATTCAACTGGCGTTGACATTTTCTTTTCACTGATTTTCTCGTACTTTTGCTTTTTAGTAGCTGCTTTTAAGCCCTGCCATGGAAGACTTCCACGATTGAAATACATTAACACGTATCCGAGAGACTCCATGTCATCACGACGGCTATATAACATAGGATATCGGGTTTATTATTTTCATCTCTAACAACAATTTCATTATTGACTTCGTGGCATAGACTTTCGAATTAATGTAAGTTTAATGTTGGGTATGATCGGTAATCACGTACCTTTGCTCAATTCCCAAATGAGCATTTATAGAGGCATATCGAGCAGTACCAGTCAAGTTTTTGTCTTCGCGATAAGGAATGTGATGACGAGTGCGAGAGTCACGATATTTCTTTGCCAGTCCGAAATCAATCAAATACAACTACAAACCCGACGAAAAGAACATAATTAATAAACTGGGTAACACACGATTGTCGAAAGCGAAGACTAGATTTCAACAAATTCCAAACATAAATTCACAAGACTCATAGTGACACTGGAACTGAAAAATTGTAATTTCAAAATTAATATTACTTTGTTGCAATGTCGTCCGATGCCCATGAGAAAATTGTCGGGCTTAATATCCCGATGGATGAAATTCTTGGTATGTATGTACTCGACCCGACCAATCATCTGATCAGCGAGCATCAAAACGGTTTTGATTGTGAATCTACGAGAGCAGAAATTGAACAAATCTTCCAGTGAGGGGCCTAAGAGGTCCATGACCAAGACATTGTAGTCTCTCTCTTGTCCGTACCATCTACAAAAGTTGGAAACGAAATCATTAATAAACAATAATTATTAAATATCGAATTTTAATACATCCCACAATTAACTAACACACAATCATAAACATAAGAATCACAGCTGACGAGGAGTGAAATCAACACAATCCATGTCACATGTATCCTTCCCAAAACAAAGGGTTCTTTCTCCCACTAACTTTCTTCCTTCCATACAGTATCCGAATTCACAAAAAAACCCGTTCCCTCCCACCCAAAAAAAAGCAAAATAAAATCCCTGGACAAAATTCATAATTAAAAATACATATGAAAAAACATGAAAATCAGTCAAATTACCGTATGTGGGGTATTCCAACGCCTCCTTGCAAAATTTTGTACAGCTTACTTTCATACAATAGCTGTGGATGTCTGGCCTTCGTACTCTCTAACTTAACAGCAACTTCCTACAATTCCACAAGAAAACAATCGATACTTTTCGACCGTACAATCTTTGAAAAAAACGTTGGGAAAAAAGCCCAGAAAAATAGGGACATTCCTGTGACCTCAAGAATGAGAAATATGAACTGGTGGACAAGCACGTTGAAGTAAAAAAATACCTCAAAAAGAAAGGGAGCATCATGGGGACGCGTCCATTTTGACTTACCTCACCATTGGTAATGTTGATGCCCAAATATATATCACCAAATGAACCGGACCCAATTTTACGGACGAGTCGATAGCGACCACCGACGATGAACTCTGACCGCGATGACGGGGTCGACGTGGCCATAGTTTTCTCAACCAAAAACCTCGTCAATTTATCCGTGAATATCCGTCTTTCTGTTCTCTGGCCCCAAGGATGGAGAGCAGCAGAAGTGGAAAGAAAATGATGAACAATAAGGAAACCCTAACCTGTTTTCGTTCGATGTACGTACTTGAGAGATACAGTGAAGTGAACTCGGCTCGTACACTCACTACACTCGTATCGCAGTCAGTCACTGCGAGAGAGGAGACGAAGAGAGGAAAGCCTTTGCCAAGCACTCGTCCACGCTCCTCTCCACCGTTCCTTTCCTCCCAGCAGCACACACCACAAAACCTACAGCAGGCAGAGCGAACACAGCACGGCCACACAGTCACAGCACACAAGCACTCGCAGAATGAGCGAACGACCAACAGACCCACACAGCCACCAAGTCACAAAGCACAAAGCAAAACACTCACACACAATCCAACATCCAACTCTCCCAGTCCAACCTTAGGCAGCATTCGCAACCACCACAACTTCACAACTTTCACTCTGCAGTCTGCAGCTGCGAACTGGCGTACCCAACAGTCAAGGGGCCTCGCCACCTTGCCACTTTTCCCCTCCGACCAAGAGAAACTCCCTTCCAGCTCTACCACCGTACTCTCGCCACTCGCCAACCAACCTCACTGGGCGGTGCCCCGTTCCCTTCAACTCAACGTCCCAACTCCAACCTTCCGCTCGCCAAGACGAGTTTCTCCAGCATGCACACACACTCGGCTTGAGAGCAACCTCGACTCGCACACACACAAGTGGCAGACAGCGTTGCCCAAGCCTCTGCCTCTCTCACTCCAATCAACCCCCGCCCCTTTTCCAACCATATGCACACACGACCACTGAATCCCCTGCCCCCTTGCGACAGTATCCACATCCCTTATGGCTCTGCTTTGCCTTCAAACTTGAACACCATGTCAATGCCCAAGGCCCACACCACTACCTACATATTGCGTACCTACATACCGTTTTCCCTCTACCTACTAGTCAGTCTGCCTTGAGTCTGTAGTGCACACTCGCCATCATCATACGTTTATTCCCTTTCCAGTCTCGTTTCGCTTCGAGTTCACAAAGGCAAAAGCTATGAGCGAGTCGCGATGTTTATACACGCACTTTCCTTTGCATTGCGTTGCTGGGCTTGAGAGATGACTGAGGATGGTAGCAGTTTGCGTTCGCATCTCTCTCGCACTTTTATTCTCCATTCGCAATGCAATCGCTCTCTGGCTCCACGCCACTCAAAAACAAACCTGAGAAACATGTACTTAAGTCAATATGCAGCTGACATGGCTAGGCTGACTGTGTATGCTCTGCCTATAACCTCGTATTCGTAATTCGTAAAGGTGATAAACATAGGCTGGGGCTAGGGAAAGACTGTTGGAGTGTTGTAGGTGTAGGTGCATATAGGCATACACTGTGTGATGTGATGGCCCTGCTCCTCGCTAGTCAGTCTACGCTCCCAAATACACGTTTTCCTTTTATCCCGTTCGACATTCGCTCCTTTGTTTTCAGACGTTTTTCTGTTTTTCACACAAGTCACTTGTACAAGTGTGCAATGCCCCTGACGTCCTCACGTCCTGACTCCACCCTCTCATCTCCCGACGTCATTTCCCGTCTACTCTGTCTACACTCGCAAATAATCTCAATAACAATAGCTGCCCAAGTCATCTGATCAGAGTACATCACTCCTTATCACAGCGCTGTCCACTATCCACATGACTCACTCACTCACTCGACGGTGTCATGTCCATGTCCATCCATATCTGCGTCCGCGACACATTCTCCCATTCTTCACTTGTGCGATTACTTGGTTCCAACAATAACAATCCAAGTCCCATGTAGCACTGTAGTAGAATGTTTCATGTTCAACTTTGCAATTTGGGATGCAAGATGCGACTGATGCGAGGAGGCCTTCCCAACCCTTCCTCTCCTTTTTACTTCCTTCCGTAATCAGAGGAAATTATTAGGAAATACGTGGGTATGTCCTAATTTCTGCCAAACTCGTTTCTCATCTGGCCGTGCATCTTATTACTATGTAGTTGGCCAAGCCAAGTCGAGCCAGGAAGATTTGGCACATTCATGCAGGCAAAATGGTTGCAAGATGCAATAAGTTTCACCTATTTCACATTATCGCATGTTTCCCTCAAGGCGTATGCTTACGTCTCACTGCCGTTTCTTGTATTCTTCTCGACAACTACATGTGATTGAATCTACGCAATAATATTTTCTATTTCTGACCTCACTACCGTGTACCGTATGATCGTTGATCTAAATGGGAAGAAAGTCAACGCCAAGTTGGCTTCTTCGGTATATTGATGTCACCAGAATCAGTGTCAAGCACCGCATCGCTACGTCGTCAAAATGTCAGTCGTCACTAGTCAATGTTTACGTTCTGCAAGTACCTACGTAATCCTATCAACGTTCTTTCTCAGCCTCTTCCTCCATATGCCATCAATAATGCCTCCTGTCTTTTTCAATCTCTGTCCTTATACATGCATTATGGGTATTGTGTATACCGCAGAAGTAAAAACGTTTATTTTTGTCTTCGTTATCCAGTTTCATGCCCAGTGCCACGTACGAACCCACATTTGTGTTTTTTACTCAATTACCCTCAACTATAGCTAGTCATACGCTGTGGGTACAAGCAACATATAATTCCTTTTCGTTTTTATTTAGTAGCTAATGAGGTTGTTAGCTGCTGTCCCGCAGCAATAAAGTAGGTAGTCTCAGCGTATGGCATTTGAATCATAAGTGAACTTATTTGTTATCAAGTTATGAATTACTTTTGCTTTTGCTAGTAGTCCTCTTCAGCGTTTAAATCGGTTCAAGCAGAAGCTCTCTTTAAATTCTAAACACCAAGTATTCTTTTGTTTTCTCATTCTACTACGTATTACTCTCACACTGACGATGAGATTGAATGAGAAGTAGTAGCACATGTGTACAGAGATATCATGAACATAGTTTTAGGAAGCCAAAGTGGTAGGTTGAGTAAAAATGGAGCCCAAAATACCCAAGAAATAGTATAAATTACATTACCAGCCAGTATTACCACAAGATGTTGTAAGATCCAGATACTTACGTTTTATTATGCATAGGTAATATACACCGCGGTATATCGTATTGCACATGGCACACTACTTGCGTTGGATTTAAATTCAACGCAATTTCTACGAGTTGGTTAAAACATTGCATTTTATGGCGGTCGCGGAAAGCTTTCACAGATTATTACCCACCAAGGGTTACAAAATTACGATAATAATATTTTATATATTTCGTCAAGTGACCATGAGATAGTTGCTGGCAATGGCATTGCTTGATTTCATAAACGAATATCACATATGTGTTTACTACGTACTAGTTACCTTGTGGAAAAGTCGGTATCAAGACTTTGGAACGGCATGCTGTGAGGACTCCAGTGTCACCAACATCAAAGTCAAAACCAAAACCACAGCAAGGATAATTGATTAACTGAATTTTCGTTGTGGAATTTTAACACTTCTTCGAAATCAACCATGAGTTGAATTGAATTTAATATAATTCAATTCAATTGGATTCGTTTGTATTGGATTGGACAGATCGGATTGGAAAATATGTAATTATATATGTACATACTGGGTACCAAGTCATTGTTGGCTATATTTAGGTAGGAATGCATACTCGGAATTTTTATGGACTATAGTGTTTAGTATTTAGTAATGGGAACTGGGACAAATTGTGTTGAAGCATTTGTAGTAAAACGTATTATACTACATGTGAGTGAGTTTGAGACTAGGACAAGGTTCGCCAAAGCTATTTACACACAATGCGTGAAATAGCTACCTACCGACATACCTAACCTACCACATGTACGTAAATCTACCAGACCAAAGTACCTAAACCTAATCACTGTGGATCTGAATATGTGAAAGTATGCAGGTACTTACACGCTGTGTGCAAATTATTTGTTCAGTTTGAACATAGCACTCAATGCATGGCTGATTGTGCTTTATTTATCTCATTTTTCCCCTGTATTCATTTGACTTGGTTAGTGTTGGATATGATTTCGGATTTGGAATAAGAAGTTGAAGTTTTTCTATGAAACCAGAGGCAGTCATAGTATCGTATGAACACTATATGCATACTAGTCCTGTATTATTTAAAGTAGCCACCTTGTCGCAGCCACCTAAGATCTTACCCAGGTACCGTCTATGTAATGCTACGGATGTATGTACAGATAGGCACTATAGAGTAGGCAGATAAGTTCATACGGTTCCATTCTAGAACTGCACTTTTATATTATTGATATTTTTCCGTCACCGGTCTCGGAATTTCAACTTGAAAGGTGTGTGTGTTGTTGCACTATTTATGACGTCCTTGATGGATATGGAGGTGCATATGTACCTAATTGTAGTCGTACTGTAGTTCAGGCAAATTACTCACAAAAGTCTCCATGCACTGTCGGTTCTAAAGGCTATCGTTTATCGGATCAAAGCATTGACACTGACCTTCGCTTAAGGAGTCTGCTGAGGGCTTTACAATAAATGGCAGTCATTAAAAACGTGTTTTATTTTATTTCCATGCGAAGCGAACAAACACATTTTTTCCGTACTGGAGATTGGACGTAGACAAAAATATTCTGAGCGGTCATTATTTCACCGCAATGCAATGAGCTTTAGCCTAGCCAAGAAAAGGACCTTCACGTTGTATTTTGGATTTTTTATACCTTCCATTTACTTTAGCATGTATATGCAACTTGGAGTTATATGTGCAAATAGGCACAATATAATTAGTACTACCTATGCACAGTGAATCCATTATATTATTACTTTTGGCCATTCAGACATTGGCACTTCCTATTCATCGAAAAAATTATCACAAATATTTTTTACCCTGACTATTTTCATAACATCGGCCCAAAAATAGCAGTGCAATGTTTAAGTGTAAATGATTAATATGCGTTTTGATGTCGAACACGCTAATTTTGGATGATCATAATGGAAATATCATTTGGATAATAATGGAAAATCCTGCAAGGAGTAATACACTTTTCATACAAAAAAGTACGCTGGTTTTTTCTAGCATGTAATTGTAAAAACAAAAGTGTTTAAATGTTTTACTTGTTCACAATGGTTACTTGTAATTTTACATTAATTTTACGTATAATTTGATCAGATCACATAAGCATAATACCAGCTTAGTACTGATCTTTTATGAATGAAACCCACTTAATTATATAATATGCATAGCAACATTATCTCACCGTCGGCTTCTTCACCTCTTTTCTAAAGAAACAAAAACTAGAGGCATGGCGCTACTACGCCACTTTTACAACTTTGCAGTTATTAAGTGCACATGTTTGTATGGAACAATGACCTCATTTTCTGATGTATAAAAACGAATAAAAATGTGCTTCATTTTGGCATTTACTTGCATAGTATTGGTTGGTGCGAGCCCAAACACGGCCTCAAAACCTGCGTTCGTTTTGGGAGTACAAAAATGCTCGTAAAAGTGATTACAAGGTTTCGAAGTATTTCCACATAGATAATTATAAAAAAAATCAGCGCTTTTTTGTACCATCAACCATCAAAATGTTGGCGCCGTTGGCGGGAATTTTCGAATTATATTATTCATTATAATCATGAAGTCCGTTCTGACTCTGCCGTTTAATAATATGTAATTATGTTACATTGTTTAGTTAAATGTGAAAATTTATATCTCTACGACTAACCTAATGAGTTGTAAATCATGCAAGACTTTGTGGGCTTATCAATTCGTCAACTGTAAAATTTTAAAAAAATGTGGACGCATGACTTTGAAAATTCATATTTAAAAGAATCCGAGTGGCCAAAATGTGCGATGAATATCTACTGTGGCGGTGTGTGTGATTGTATCGTGAATGTTCACATTCATATTTAAATCTGTTGTAAAAGTAGGAAATAGTTGAAGGAGTGGTTTGGTTTGTACTAATGACGATTGCTATATACGACTTTTAATAACAAAACTACTTGAGCATCGAACTTGGCTGGGCATGCCTGTTCAGCAGCATTTTGTATGTGTTATACTTTTGTTTACAATACTTACATACTTGGAAGGTGAAGATGTTACTTTTCAGTTTCTTCCATCCTCTGATCGTGAAACGGCATATTTTTACACTAATGAATCAGTTCTAGTACTATTTAGTTAGTATTCACGCTTCTCAAGATCTTCTCCGCAAACTTTAGAATTCAAAATCGATCATCCAGAAGGCTTTTGTAGGAGGAACTGGGAGCATTGCATTGGCTGCCAGCAGCTACTATCCGGATATAAAGGACCAATCCAAATAATCAACAAGCAATCTCAAACCCATGTTTTTTGTTCAATTGTATGAAACAGCGCTCATAGATACGTGCATGCAAGTTCTTTGGTGTATGTATGCACTCGGTAATTATTTGTTATGTATATTGGAATTGGGAGGCAAACGCATAACTTGAACTTGGTGGAAATAGATACAAAGGCCAGTGTTACTACGAGTGAACTTAGGATATTTTATTATACTTATATTTGCTTTATTGTTTGGTGACTGTCAACTACTTCAAATTAAAATAATATTTAAATGCTATGAAACTGAAAGTTAGAAGGTTTCTTACATCTCACCTCTTTCTGGATAAACATATTTATGTACAAGTTAGTTATCTACACAAGATAAGACATTTCGAAATCATCTGTATGTACTTTAACGCGCAATTATTACCGGTATCTACAACAATTGATTAGAGTATAAATCAACATTTAATCATTCAATCCATGCAAATGCATTCTAGTACGTACACTGTAAAAACTAAACGAACTTAAAATAGGAAAAAATGCTTCTAAAACTCAAATAAAACCTTGTAGTATTTTGTATATCTAATAATAATGCATTTAGGACAAATCTTAAGTCACTTAAACGTATCGAGAGATCTGTGAGATCATGCGTATCAGATGCATTTTAGATTTTTAGGTGCGTCTAAGGTGAATTTACGATGCATCCTAACTGCATTGATAACTATCCTAAATACGAGTAGGTTTGTGGAATTTAAGATGAATCATTATTCGTTATATGGAGATGATTTTATAGACTCTATAACGTCAAACGACAGGTTTGCTGACGGGGAGGTCATGTGCCGTCGTTAAAGCGAAATTGAGGTTATAACGAGATTTCACTGCGTCACTGGAAACCAAAGACTTTAAAAATAACTTTGTTCCATCACAGAACTATTGAATATTGAAAAATCATTGGATTGGAATTGAATTAAAATAGGATTATACTGCAAACCTGATTCCAGATAAATCCTAACCTGTAGTGCCCTGATGAGTCAATAAGACTGACTGATTATTGTGTGGCTATTTTAACTCTTTGTAAGTACCTAACGTAGTGATAGAGTAACAAAGCTATCTTAACAAATAAAAATGGAGCAATGTCATCCAAGCTTCAGGTTTTATTAATCACAACCTCGCAAACTCATCAAATCAGGATTAGACGCAACACTATTTTCTCCTACTTGTTTTTATTCGACTACACCAACTCTGTCTGTTCAACGGGAGTAAATTGTTGGTGCGCTATTAGCAGTAGCACGTTATTTATTGTAGTAGTATAGATAGCTACAGTGTAAAAACTATATGATCTTAAAACAAGAAAAATTTAGAGCGATGAAAACCTACTGATGTTTAGTAATAATCTTGAATGCAGTTTGGGTGCATCTGAAGTGCACCTTATATATATGTAATTATTATTATATGTTTAAAATATATCTTGGAGAGATTCACTCCTAATACACTTTTAATTCGTTTTAGATATACAGTGTATTTTAATGAATTTAACACGTACTCGAGGTGCACTTCAGATGCACCCAAACTTCGTGCAAAATTACCTATACTAAATAGGTATTAGGAGGTTTTTTCCCATAAAGATGTACCTACCAAGTTTTACGATGTTCCCCGTAAAAACAAGTTGCGCTCGAGATAGGGTCAAATAGATGAAGGGTTTTTTCGACTTACGATTCGATGCATTTATTTGCATCTTGAAGATGACACATGGCGCATCTTAAAGATGCGCTTCAGATGCATTCAATAATCTTTCAAGATTACATTAAATAGCTTATACTACTAAACTACTAAATATAGTTCAAGTTGTATTTTTCCTTGTTTCAATATTTTTACTATTTACAGTCCAGGTACACTGTAAAAAATAAGATGCATTCGAGATTATACTAAATAGCAGTAGGTTTTCAGCGTTTAAGATGTATTTCATTGCATCTTGAAGATGCACCTGGTACATCTTAAAGATGCGTTTAGCGCATCTAACCCCAAAATGCATCTTTACAATGCAAATAGTGCATCTTAAGATGTTTTTCAAAATCTTTCAAGATTATACTAAATAGCAGTAGGTTTTCAGGGTTTTAGATGTATTTTTTCTTGTTTTAAGATTTTTTATTTTTACAGTGTACATATTAGATTAAAATATTTGAACAATTTTAATGATTTTCTTAGAAAGTGGAATCATTTGATATGGATTCGAACTCAATATGCAGCAAGCCTGCTACTAGAAGGTATGCATTTGGCGAGCCGGTGTGATTGAAGTAAGACTTTTGTGCGACCGCATCTACCGTCATTAGGTGTGTGATCCCATGGGTCCCATAATTAGAATTGAGCCCATAAACTCCCATGCTTGACAGCTAGCGTATGCTGTTTTTTTATTGCATATAAGCCGTGAAATAATGTATCGTCAGTAGGTTCCTATATTATATAGTCTTCTTAGAATGTTTACGTCTTAACGTCGTTTGCTCTAATTTCATAATAGAACGCTGTCGTTGAATTTAATCATGCCATACATTTTCAAAATCAAAGTGTAAACGCAATCCGAAGACCAAAAATAATTCAGGATGTAAGATTTAGGCATATAACCTTTGCGTTGACGTTACAGTTGTCGTTTTCGTTGTCGTTGACGTTACTTCCACTCCCTTAGGCAGTAAGCCAACAACAGTCATGTCAGATTGAGACTTTTCTTCTCTAAGATTTCAGGCCACAGAAGCGATTCTCACTAAATAATCTCAAGGCTAACAAGATAATAAATTTATTTCTTCCAGGTGGAAATAATCCATGTATGCAAATTTCCCCAAAACAGCTACATTTTCCATGCTACATATTCCGATCTAAGTATAACTTTACTAATGCAAGCTAAAGATTTTCAAAAAGTAAGTTGTGAAGCAGTTTCCTTAAAATTGATTTTGGTGCAAAGGAAGCGTTACTTTGCAGAAGTTTTACACAAAGTCAAACACTTTTTATGTGATGAATTACTTGACTCGAGGTGAGGGTATAAGTCTCAGTTGTGACAAATAAATGCCTATACCTATGGTACCTAAAAGGTTCTAGTGTGAAAACTTGATTTCAAGCGGTGGTTGAAGTAGCAAAGACGCTAGACTTAATAAATGCTGGCTTTGTAACATACCTACACAATCTATTTCTAAATAACCTACAGACTCAGGCTTAAAGTCAAAATCTTCACGAAACAATACCAAACTGTCAAATAATGACTTAAATCCGGTTGATTGGTGCTTACTGATCTAGATTCGACTTTGGAGTTTATTTGTAGGTATTTACTTGTTTCCACTACCTGTATGATCACTTGTGTTATTCATTGGATTTTTCAATAACACGAATTCAGGACGATCATCTACACTACGTATTCTTGCTTTCATTTTGTCCTATATTGGTAATCAGTACAATTAAGTGCTTTCGTTACGCGATAAAAATGAATCATCCATAATATGAATGATGGAACGTTTGCAGTTCCGGGTAGCGATGAAAAACAACTTCCACCGTGTATGGTGATTAATCAGCTTTTCCCACAAGCAACATTATGCGTAGTAAACAGGCGTAAACTACAGGGTGGTGTAAATCCCTTATCCTTTCATTTTTGCCATTTACCATCCCTTGTTTTAAACAAGCGTCATTTTATTTATTCATCGGCAATTTGTTATTGAGTCGAAGTGAATCAAACAGTGCATGGTTCCCAGCAAGGTATCTCCAGATTGACAACTTGGCTCCCATAAAAAATCATGTTAATCTGAGAAATCTTTTCTGGCTAAAATTGGGGTTCTGTACGTGCAGCTGGCAGGAATGCTTTCCTTACCCCATGGGTTCTGACTCTGTCTGTGCTGCGTAGAAATCGATATACATAATTATATCTAATGGATATAACTAACGTAAGCGGTAACTGTCAACTGTGACGCAGTGCACGCGGCGGAAGTAAAAGGGAAAATCCAGCCCAAAATGTTTCAGCGGTTTATGTTTGTCAAGAAATGTCTTCTGCTACTTTCAACTAATTTGCATTTCATTTGTTTTGCTGTAAAACTAAGTGAAAAAGATACTGTTTGGATGTAATTATACCATTCATCCTCATATAAGTATACATATAACCTTAATAGCAAATTTAATGTAATTTTATTTCCGAGAAAATTTCAATAAATCGTAATTTTAATAATATTTATGAAAGATGGTTATTTTCAACGCATTTTCGAAGAGAGGAAAATTTAATTTAGAATAATTACTAATTTAGAATATCAAAGACATAACCATGTTTCCAAAACCAAAGAGAATTATTTGAATTTTGGGGCCAATTTAGCAGTTTTTTAATCTAGCTAATCTAGGCGTTTTGAATCCAGTGGCGCTATTTTAATGCACAAGGGTTTCTTCCAATTAATAAGCCTAAATTAAATCCTCAATTGTGCAAACAAGAGAGAAAGCGAGAGAACGTGAAATGATTTATCATATCATTACGATCATATCATTAAGTAAAATGGAACTGTATTACTATTGGAATTCGTGGCAGCCTGAAGCATGGGATTCTAAAATAGGTACTAATATACAGCAGGTTTATGTAGGTACATGCAACATTCTAGTTGCGAATTCTACTCCGATGAATCTCCTTGACTAGCTTCTCCTTCGTCACGATTTTCTCAGTGCGCGTCCTTAGTGATATTTTCTTATGTTTTTGTGTAGTATATACATAGTATCGCATCAGTTCTTCTTCGCAAAAATAAGATGAAATGATTTTTTTAAATGTCGCTTCTATAGTTATAGTCCTGGAATGACCAACATGCACTGTTCGAGTGTTACTTCAAGTCACTGTACTAAATCCAGATTCAGCAGTTTAATAAGCTTCAAATAGTTCTGTTTATGGAAAACCAAAAACTGTCAACTTTTAAGAATATTACGTTAGGTACCTATATTATATTACAGCACGCACGGTATGCCATTCTTTAAAATAACGATTGCAAACCACGTACAATGGCTTGTTCCAAGTTGCCAAATAGGCGCTCAATGAGTTAAAAATTGTCACGTAAAACACTAGCATTGCTGAGCAAACAACTTTAATTTATTAACAGATTAGTGGCTTTATATGGTCTATAAGTGTGTAGGTAATTGATTGCTTTCATAGTTGAATTACGCAAAAGAGGTAAAATTCCTGCTCCTCTGCATCGTTTAAAAATCTACTCTCGAGGTGACCAACGTTGGCAATTCATAATTACAAATTGTACAAAGTTACTTATGAGTGTACCACAACTAGGTTACCAATGTCATGTCTTCTGTCATTACATCCCAGAACTAACTGTTTCTCTAAATCTTTTTGCTTTCATCTGTCAAAACGTTGCACAAAATACGTAAATCAATAGAAAGCGACAATATAGCTAAGACTCCTTATTCGAAAGTTGTGGATTTTTTCCATAAGTATTATGACTATGACTATTGCCACGCCACGCGATTTAAATAACTTCTAGTTTTATTATTATCTGCAGTAATAATAACTAATAATAATAAAAAATGCTGATTTGTGCTGATAATTTAGAAATCAATCTTCAATATTGGAAAAAATGAAACCCAATGGAGTACACAAATGGCAACTTGTTTAGGCAACTATAATGTCAATTTTAAACAACACTTTTTATATACAATAATTATTATATTCTGAATGCACGCATAAAGTTACAAAGTCAACAAATGACATAGCAATACATATGAGTACCACAGCACAGGGTGTAACTTGTGGTCTGCCCAGAAGCTTAGTAATCATTCTGCTGCTACTAACTATAATTCAATGTTATTAGTTCTGATAGTTGATTTTGATTACTCATCTTTTAATCCATTTACACTTTCAACATTACTAGTTTAAAACTATGGAGAAAATTTTAATAGAATGCTGGTTAGTAGGTGCCTACATATACACGCAGATTGTTTTTGTCCTATATTTAACATATCACTCATATTTGGTTGTGAACGAAAATCTAGCAAAATTGAATACTACATTATTATTATATAGTAAATTGATTATTACAACATAATCGATTGATAGGTTTTCTTGAACTTCATGAACTTACCTACTTCAACAACCAGAGCAAGAGCACGAAGACGCACCGGCACCAGTATCGGAACTATAGAAGCGTATAATTCTGTAAGGACTTTCAATATAAAATCCGCAACATTTGGTTACTCTAGCAATAGCGTCATACCTGGTTATGAATAAAGGTTGAGGTTGAGGACTTATGCAAAAAAAGAAATAGGATAAGGGAAATGTGATATAAGACGAAAAAAACGAGGATAATATGACATACTACGGAGAATATGATTAAGGGTAATCATACTCCGGGAGAAGTTGGCGTATAAAGAGAATTACGAAGAAGTAAAAGAACTTGAGGCCAAGAAGAACTGAATCGTTAGACGTTGGAGGGGAATCAGCAGAAGGATAATTCCACTAGACTATATTACAATATGTAACTCTAAAGCCGGAGTTTGCTCACATTTTCATGCATTACGCATATCTCCATATAATTATAATGTTAGCGTAGAATGTACAAGCAGATAGATATCAATTACCTACACCCACATTTTTTACCATCCACAATTTGGTAGCATAAACGTTTCCCCAAATGTGAAACATTGTGATAGGAATTAGTTTACGCTTTACACTTGCTACTGAAACATCTTAATGTCGTTTGTCAAAAACTTACCAGAAAGAATAAAGCCCGTCAAGTCTGATTTCAATATGAAGGCACCTACAGATGACTAAAAAACATTTTAAGACGTAACTACATATACCTATAGTATTACACACTACTAAAGTGCCTTATATTACATAATAATAATTTCTAACATAAGATCATTCTTGTGTGTATAATCGCCATACATGGTTTCACGTTAAGCTACTGAAGACGGGATTACTGGAATACATAGGTACATAATTGCCTAGGTATATTCTTGTGACAAAGAAATAGAA
Source organism: Ptenothrix huangshanensis (assembly GCA_036851915.1). Taxonomy (NCBI): domain Eukaryota; kingdom Metazoa; phylum Arthropoda; class Collembola; order Symphypleona; family Dicyrtomidae; genus Ptenothrix; species Ptenothrix huangshanensis. Next base: position 3,398 of record JAAXYX010000134.1, on the reverse strand, counting down.
ATTAGTAAATGATTTCCTAGATCCTTCACGTATACAACTATCTGGTTTGAATGGTTATTTAATTTGCTTGAAATAATTCAGGGCCACTCTCAATAGAAGAGAAAAATCCAAATGACGATTCTTAATACATTTTAAGTACGTTCTATGTATGTACACTCTCCGAAATGTACCTAGGATTAACTTTTTCGTTGATTAGATGAGTAAGAGATGGGTAGTAGATGAGTAAAGGTGAGTAAAGACGAGTAAAAGATAAGCAAAAGATGTCTTTAAAGTCATCTCGAGATGGATTGGCAAAAATCACTTCTAAGATGAGTAGCAGATAAATAACAGATACATTATAAAGGAGTAAGAGATTTACAACTCAGGATGAACTTTTTCGTGGATCGGATGAATAAGAGATGGGTTCAATTTGGATAGTGTACACTTGTACATGGGACGAGATAACAAAAAATTGCTCCCAGATTACTAGAATTGCAAACTTTTATCGATTTACTCAAATCAATCTAGTCGATGTAACTATGTAGTTAAAAATAATTTACATGTTACGGAATCTGAAGGACAATAACATATTCGTTTTTTTTATCAATGAAGAATAGGATAGTGTATACTATAAACGAATATTGCAGCATCAATATAGATTTGAATTTCTAAAATCTTGGACGTGTAATAGTATTAGCCATAAGTAAACAGAACTGTCAAAAGTAATGATTGAAACTGCTACCTCAAGGACGAACATTAAGGACGTTGATAAGCGGATCTTTTATTCTACAGTAATAACGTTACTTCCGAAATTTTCCGCTTCGCCTTGTCAATAGTTTCAAGAATGATGGTTAGAAAAGTACAGTTCCTGAAAAGTTCATCTTTAAGGTTAAGGGCAGGTTACTTTTTCGTATCAAGGATATCCCTTCGAGAATAGTCTTATTTGGAATATAAAGAATTATTTCCTACGTTTGGAGACTCAAAAGTTGATTTAAAAGAAATAATTGAATGCTAGTTTTCAATTCTTTAGAATTCATAATTGTTGAAATGGACGTGCATACACAGAAGCAAGATCTCGTGTACTAAAATACTTCATGCTGCATTCTAAATTCAAACTATTCCATTTTACTACAATTTACGTATAAACTCTGTATGCTGTGTATACGCAATACGCAGCATAAGAAAACGTGATGACTGCCGTTTATAGTACCAGGAAAATTGGAAATCAATTACTTCATTCTTCATATTTTGTGTACGTTTCAATGTGATACTTATAAATAATGCCTACGTTCAGGAATAAAAATTGCTTTTTATTTTCAATACAAGCATACTATTTGAGTCATCAAGATAATTGTTTGTTGTAGACGCATTTTGTTATGAAGTTTGAAAAAAACTATAATCATTATATTTATCTGCAGTTTACGTACAAAACTGCAAAAATAATTACAAGTGCAATTACTGTCATCTCACTCTGTGAAGGGAGTGACCGTCGTATATAGATTCTCTGTTTTGAGAATTTCGTAGGTGCGTGAACAAGAGGGGGAACTAAAATATCGGAAAGTGGAGAATTTTTCAGCCGGGCAGTGCAAGAGCACTGCAAACTTGACGACTTTACATATGTAAAGAAGGAGACCAGGCAGGGAGCCATCTGAACCCTACTGACTCAACCAACTTCCATATCGAAAAACATATTTTTTCTAAATTAAGCTAGCGTTGCTCACTTACAATAATCGTATGCACTGTAAACCTGAACACTTAAAAAAACTTTTATTTTTAACCTGAACACACGGACTTACGAACTAAACTTCTCTTATTTTGTTTGCAAAATATGCGGAATAAATTACTTATAATAAATGACGCTGATACTTCAGCGTTTAACCATCAGTTGTCTATTGAACAGAATAAGAGCAGTAAATAAATTAGTAAATGATTCACAAACTGCTGAGCTTTGAGTTTCAGTGCAACTGTATATGATGTGCTCAGGGCTTATTACGGATTGAGTAGCAAGAAACGATGTTCATCTTTAAAATATGTAGTTCAAGAAAAAACGGACTTTATGAGTCGTCGCCCATAACTTCAGATTTGATTCTCTCGATCCTCGTAATTACAATTCTGATTTTACTTTAGTAGGCATATTAACAAACTTGATACTTCTTCTAAATTTTTGAATTTATTTGTTAAACAGATTGTTTGGGAAGTGCCCCATATCAAATGTGTAATATAAAATATCACATTTATTTGTGTCCAATTTCCCCCTAAAATGGCGGGTTTTAAAATTAAACCAACTAGATTTTGTATGAAGGCAAGGACTGCATTTTACTAACATATCCTTCAACCTGGCAACAAACATTTTAGATTTCAATAATAAATAATAACATAAATACAGTAATAATAATATGAAATTTAAATAAAAGGTTTTAATAAGGTAGCTTCGTCTGCAAAATCATGAGGCCAGAAAGATTTAATTCTAAAATTTCGAGCATGAGTGGCTTGAATTTGCAATGGAATTCTCTTTAGAACGATATCATCATCTCATACCGAAAACCTAGTTATTTAAGAAGTGTAATTAATAAGATTCTAATAATAATTCATTACAAAAAGATATTGTCTCGTATACTGTGTCGTTTGGCAATTGCAACTGTGCAACAGTGACTTAATAAAGTTTTTCTCTCTATCTACATACTATGTATATTGTCCGATTGGCACAATCCTTTTGTTTGTGAAAAAACTCAAATGACGTCTGCCTTTAAATGCAAACCTCTCATCATTTATTTTACAGATGATGCCAGCCTAACCTTATTGTTTGAAATCTTGGCATTTACTTACTACTAGCTTGTCATTGGGGTCTTGACACTTTCCTTGAACTAGTGTAGAGAGTGATTTATTTCTCGGTGTAATCATTGCAAGGTCGTTTGCACTACTTTATTCTTCCAAGTCACGAATTGTAATGAATAACGTCTATGACTAATCATGTGGAATGTTTCGGAAATGTACTAATTAAATCATTCTGATTTTTCTCAATGGCTTGGGACTGGGGCAGTTCAATTTATTGCGGAATAACTAATTTCTTCTAATGAAATGGAAAGTCCTCTTTCCTTCTTGTTTACAATGGTACCTGTGTAATTAACTTTCCAAATACTACTCAAAGATAGCGCTCGCTTAAGCCTTCTTTATTTCAATTGTAGGTAACACATTTACGCGAACTTTATAATACATTAGAATGGTATTGCAATATTATAATAAATTGAAATACTCGCTTTTTTGTTTAAACTTACTTGATCTCACTGGTCAGAATGAATATAATTATATACATGGTGATAAGTGATAAATGTGTATATTGGTAGGTAATTACATTTTACTTATTAAGGGTAAACCCGGTGGCTTGTAAATGCCTACAATTGTACAATTTGTAACCGATG
>JAAXYX010000133.1:0-62560 GCA_036851915.1 Ptenothrix huangshanensis | reverse complement strand
TGACTGTCCCCTCACTGATTCCTGAATCAGTCAAGTATGTCGTCCTTGTCATCCAGTAGCGATTCTAGAAAATTTTATCAAACAGGCGGGCTTTTACAAAACTTCAAAACTAACAAAAAACGTAGTCTTTTTCATGTAAATTTCAAAAAACTGCATCTTTGTGCGTTTGTGTGTAAAAAAACTGCGTCTTTTTGGTGTAAATTAAAAAACTACGGCGTCTTTTTTGTATTTTATAAAAAAACTGCATCTGTTTGTGTGCAAATTTAAAAAAACCTGCGTCTTTTTCGTGTAAATTAAAAAACAACGGCGTCTTTTTTTGTTTTATATAAAACTGCGTCCTTTTCTCAGTAAATTTAAAAAAATGTAAAAACCGTTAAAGATGCTTTTCTAAGGCTTTTCACAATATTTCTAAAATCCCACGCCTACTCCAAGAATCGCTACTATTCCCTTCATAGCATAGTTGGCACACATTGGAAATAGAGAGAGGAGAAGAGACGGAAAACGAAACCCTAAATCTACGTAGTCTATGCTGACCACAATGATGTCTGATTCAATTCTCTTCCATATTTTATTCAATGCCCAGTTTTAAGATCAGGGAAAAGTTAGTAAAAACGTGTAGAGACCGAACCTCTGTTTGCTTCAAAGGAAACTTGCAAAACCCTTAACCACTTTATATGCAGTTTGCAATCCGCGTAACGTTTCTACGCAATCTGTCTGTCTCTTTTTGCCCAGTCTGCCCCGTATGCATTCTAGAATAGGTCATGCTCGAGTGCTAGCTTTGGCATTAGCTTTCGGAATTTAAGTTGGGCACACACGGAAAAGTTCACAGGTGTAGGTACTTTGGTATTTATGCACCTACTCACAGCAGTATAGCGTTCTCTTTAGGGATTTTTGCAACGTTAAATGTTGAATGGTATGAACTAACTCGTTTAATTATGTAAATATCGATTCAACCATTATCTACGGGTTAACAACTTTAAAAATGAAAATAAAAGAAGATCATCTGTGATAGGAGCGGGTGGGTGAAGAACGTAAACCTTCAGATTAACAGCAGACTCGTGTTGAAAATGAAAACCCCAACCTCCAGATTGCTAAGATTGCCCCGATTGCTGTTGGATTTCCACAGGGGTTTTTAATTTTAACAGCACTAAGTTGAGAGCAGGAAAGAGGTGACTGTAATCTGGTGTTGTACACACTCTTGCTCTTCCCCGACCGCCGAATGACGACATACAAATAATAACGACTTCAAAAAGAGTGTGTGTCAGAGAGAGAATGGAATAACAGAACAATTACGAATTGTCTTTGATAGTTGTAAAAATGTACCATTTACTTCCCAAAAGTGGTACACAAAAAGCGTGTTGAAAGGCGAAACAATATTAGTACTGACTTGTGTAGGTAAGTTAATGGAAAGAGAGACCATATCCTCACAGTGATTCCGAGTTCTTACTTTAACCACACAGCTCAGCACATGAAACTCGCCTGAAATCTAATTTAGTGTCCATGAATTCAACCACGAATTAAGGCAGACAAGTTGGCAATTATCGAGTTCATACATCAACTCAATTAAATTTCAAAAAGATGGATACGTGTTATGTAACAGATCCTTCTCCACTCAAGCTCCCAGCGTTCTTTCGTGCGCAAGCACATATGAATGCAGGTAGTACAACATTTGTAGCTTGACTTTGACACCAGATCCCAACCAAAAGTTTACAGACTCAAAACGCACTAACAAAATTATACTATGCACTTCATTTCATGGCATGGCAAGCAATCATCCCAAAAAGATGTGGCCATCTCCGTCGGCTAGGCGAAATAAATGTTGACTCAGTTACATTCCTTCACTCTCCTTCGCTTACCGATGAACGAAAGTTCGCAAACATTCATACATACATATACACATGTACCTCCGTGTTTTCAGAAATAGTAGACACGATTTTAGATTTTAAAATTTCATCTATTTTTGGAACAATGACTGGTTTCACCTGTCTGGTCTATTCTACGGTGTACCTGGCTCTAGCCAAATATGAACGATTAGAAGGAACACGCTTTAGATTAGGTGTTTGAACCTGGTTCCGCAAACGATTGGATGTTGATATTGAGTGTGCTGTGTGGTTTTTCCCAAACCAAAAATAATTAAAACACATATATATATATACAGTGTGTAAAATGATTGAAAAGTGAATCAGCCAAGTCAAGATTGGCGGTCACAATTCACAATTCACCATCTCAAAGAACGAACTGAGGGACTACATAGTTTCACCAAACGGGAACAGCAACAACGATGACGGTATAGAGAGATACCCATGTTACCTAATCAGAAAGCGATTTCATCCCAAACAGCTTTGCATTGCTTTGCTTTGCTTCGCTTTGATTTGCTTTGCTTTGCCTGCGTTGCTTTCTTCCATAGTAAAAGTTATTTTGGGGATTATTGAATTTGTTCCAGATATTTTTGACATTCGAGTAAATGGTGAAAATGACGTGAGTCAAACTTTACGACACGATCAAAAATCTCTCACAATCAGTCTCTCCATCGAATCGCATCACATCGCATCCGTACATTTCTCCTTGTATTTTATTGTGGAAAACAATTACCTATATAGTGTATTGCTAAAACTAAAAGCTACTGGCAAATAAGTATCTAGTTGGAGTTCTAATCTAATTATGTATGCTTGGATACCCACGTAAATATTTCTATACAGATGCCTTACTTTTAATAGTATCTAACCAAGCGAGCTATTCAAATATCAAATCAAATACCACTAGATATTGACAGCGACAGCAACATGGCCACTACCTACATTCATATAAAATAATAGAAACAAAGTACCTACCTATGATCCTATCCACTACCTACGCTTGTGAGACGATGCAACTTTATTAACCGGGTTCACATCCAAACAGCTCCTCCATAATATAATATCAGTATAATATAATAGCCCTCACTAGTTATACATTAGTATTAGCTATTTATAGCTGTAGCAAAAGTTTCACTTGTTTCCTTTATTATTACTGTAGTGGGTACTATATCTATTACCATAGAATATACATACCTACTTCTGCTTGCTGAGTAGGATTGACAAATAAATGCTATGGTGGAAATGCTCACGTTGCTTCGTTTAAATATGGCTATACCTACTAGCTATACTACTGGGTTCCTACTAGGTAATTATAAAAGGGAAATTCAAGCTAACGGCAAGCAAGTGGAGAGCCAAATCAGACCAGGCTCTATTCTAGTCAAATGTCAAGTCAAATAGTCAAATTTGAACGAACCAACAACTAACTGATGGATAATGGATGTTCCTCTAATGCAAAATATTTTTGCCCGGGCTTGTCTTTGTACTTGCTTACATTTGCATCACAAGGATGATGGATTGTTCGTTTTCGTAATCGAACTACTATGTCGTAGTAAGAAGGAAGACTCAAGTCAAAGCATCCACAGTTGACAATCATGAATGAACGTGTCGCGATTCTAGTTGAGAGTAGTGGTCTGGCGGTTGTTCGTATTTGTATCGGAATACCAGATAACGCAGTAGTACACAGTACAAATAAATGATGACTATAATTACATTTAATTACTCCATATGCTTCATGTAGCATTAGAGACCTGGCCTGGCCTGGTGTGGTGTGGCGTGGCGTGGATGACCATTGACTTGACATCAGTCAACCCATTCGCTCTCCGTCCACAGTCCATTCAAAGACCTCTTCAGCCAAAATTCAATTAAACGGAACGCCTTGAACTAAAATTAAAACCATCTTCTCTTCAATAGATATTTGTTCCGGCAAGACAAGTTGATTTATTCGGCTCCCATTTCCACTCACTAAGTACCTATACGAACCATTTTACAACTGCACAATGTTCCACACTTATACCCTCAAGTTCTTCCGATTCCCCACCCGGCATTATCCACTACAGCTCATCAAATAATCAAACTCACCACCATCATTTCCAACATATCCAATACCAACAGAAGAGAATCAAGATTGCATTGCATAGTTGAGGTTATCAATGTGCGATTTCCACTCAAAATGTATATTTAGAAATACACATGTGGTTCTGACAGAAAACCGTTTCTACAGTTTTAACATGCTACGAAAACCAGAACGAGAACGAGAGCGAGATCCATGACCTGACCTTCCTTCTTTCTAATTCTAAAATTCTTTGCAAAATCCATGGTTGTAACTAATGTCCTGTCTTCTAAATTGGTAAACTCTGCTAGGAAATGTACCCTGTATGTAATCCATCACGAAACTATAAAAAAATGCAAGAAGTGAAAAAGGATGCTAGCTCTTTCCTTCGAAAATGTTTAGCATACTATTATACAAGTTGCTAAAAAGTTGGAAATAGCAAACTATGTACACAGGTAAACTTGGATCATTCTTTAAAAAGTTGGGGAATGTAAATGTAATGCATTACCCGAACAATCTTTGAGCATCTCATGAGTAGGATTTCCTTGTAGGTATTTGTATACTATGCTCGAGCAACGATTTATCCACGTAAATTGAAATCGAATTATCTGGCATTTAAAAAAAAATGCTAACCGAAACTGATTCATTTCTCCCAAAAATAGTGTGTGTAAAGCGTAAGGTTTTCGCCTTCAGCCCTTGTAGGTAGATAGGTATATGTATATTATACCTAGAGAGATTGGAATTGAGTGATCTATCATCATAACATGTTTCCCTGATCAATCATCCATTGCATTCTTCCAAGGCCCCAATACATATTTTGACTTTGACTGAAAGGGATGTGAAACGAGAACGGTTTTCAAAAACAAAAACAATAACAAACACTACAACGTGGACCTTGGGGTAAAAGCGTTTAAAGTCATCGACGTAACTAGAATGCATTCATTTGGAACTAATAGGATTTGGTTCTGTTTCTGTAGATGTTCATATTCCTCTGTTCAAACTCTCTGGCTTGCAAACGAAAACGAAATACTTGCAGGCATGTGGAGCCCACAAGGAAAAGATCAATAAGAGATATGTAGCTGACGCCAGCAGATCAATGACATAAATCCGAGACTTTCTTCAAAACTATACCGAACCGAACAACCGAAACCGAACCACACATGAAATACACACATTATACATACAAAAAGAGAATTACGGTAGTTACAGCAAGAGTCGATGGATAGTCCTAACATGAAGAACCATAAAAGCCATGACTGGTCATGAGTCATAATTATCGTGGTTCAGGTAAATCATTGCTGACTGTTCATTTGTGACCATTGACATCATTACATTCCTGACATTTATGAATAAGTGGAGAAAATGCAAAGAAAAAAAATCATGGGAAATCCACGACGTATTAGTCAATCGATTCTATTACCTTACGAACAGGAGGTGGTTGCATGGCTCGATATTATTTGAATCACTAGTGATGCAAAGTAAAACACAATGTAGTATTGTATACAATGGGAGTTTTAGATACTTGGATTTTGTCTACTCTTCCGTTTTCCTCTTTCGTACTCACTCAAGATCCGTGATTCGAAAGCAGTTCCACGGAAGGGTTAAGAGTTTGTTATTTTTTCTAGTCCAAGTGTCCGCCCTTGAACAAAATCCCAAGACTTGCATTCAATGATCAGTCATCAATTGTACCGAGGAGAGATGTGCACAGGAAGAGAGCAACTTTAGGAAAGTAACACTAGAAATGAAAACACTATGAAATGGCATATGAATGCACAGATTTTATTGATTGGCCAGTCAACTTGAATTGAATTGTATTGATTTGACTTGACTTGATTTTCTCAAAGTTGACTCGCTTTGATTGTAAGATAGCAGTATGACTGGACTGGACAGAAACGTGACGACAGAGGCAATCTTGTATTGTGTGTGAATCTCCAATGTGTTCATAAGTTGACGCAAGTTGTCAGATACACGGATAGTTGGGACTTTGGTTCCATCCAAATTGACGACTTGAGTTGAAAGCGAAGAACCAACCCAAAACTAACCCAGGAATGACGAGCACGGAAGCCGAATGAAACTGAACTTGCTTCGACTCGTGGACCTTTGTCGTTGTCTTGCTTCTGCTTTTAAATAATTGTGTGATGACAGACCATGGTCGTTGGTAATGTTGGTGTTGATGTATTCGTTGATGACCGAAGAATTGCTCTCTACTCTCTTTGAAAGTTGAACTATTTGGAAGTTGTAAATGGTCTCCTTCCTCTCATGGAAATTGAGCTGTGCGAATGAAAGGTGAGGACAAGCGAAAGTAGACTGGACTGGAGTGTGTCTTGAGTCTCGTCTCGAGGATACACAAGAAATCAAGGGAAACCGAAGCCGACTGACGACTAGTGAATGTAAATGTTAATGTGAGTACGGAGCTGAGGTAGGACTGCAGGATAGCTGAGTGGAGTTGGGAGATATATGACAGACTGACGATGAGAAGGAGAAAGAGGGTGGAAGCGCTCAAGTCTGATTGTGAGTGTGTGTGGGAAAGTGGGAAGGTTGGGAGAAGAAAGGTAGTGGGATTTCGAGTACGAGGAAAAAATAAAATGATGGACAAGAAAGCGAGTTATTGTGCGAATTGAATTGTACGACAGGAATGTGAATGTGAATGTGAATGCGGGAGAAGGATCTACCAAGTCACCGTAGGAGCAGTCAGCGTCAGCGTCACAGTCAGAGCAGATGAGCTCTCACATTCAGGGAAGAGACGAGAGAGTAGCGAGAGACGAGAAGCAAGTCAAAGGGAAGAGAAATTGTCGTCCGTCCGTCTGTTGGTCTGTCTGTCCAGTGGATGTGGAATGGAATGGCTCTCGTTGTCGTTCCTCAGTGGAAACGAGTTGGAGTTGAGGCTCAACTTCTACGCTCAACCAAGAGACGAGAGGATTCCGCTGGAGAATTCAGTTTTGTCGTTGGCGGAAGACGAACGCTTAGTGGCTTGCTTTCCTCTGGCTCTTGGGGCACCAAGACTTGTGTGGCTTCGACGGACTGTGAGACAACGGCTCTCCCATTTTGAACGAGCATGGAACGGAGCGGAGTCGACGGGAGAAGGGAAGAGTGGTAGGCCGAGAGAATGTATTTTGGGAGAAACTGGAGAATGGCAACAACCGGAGTTGGTCCGGAGTGAGCAGCAGAGCAGAGCAGAAGAACGGCGAAGACGGTGAACTGCAAGACTCCGAGTCGACTGTGGAACAGAAGCCGTGGATCTGATCGAATTCGAGTCACTTGTGAAGTTGTGAGAAAGACGACGAGGCGAACGGGAAGGCAGAGGGGATGCTCACGGTCCCATTTTACTTTTCTCTCCGTGCATTTCTACGTCATCGTTCCCACGTACCTACGGCCTCTATCCTCGTACACACAGCGTGAGCACAGACAGCACACATCACATCCCAATCCCATGCCTTCCTACGTCCTACCTACCACCGTATATTGATCTCGCAGCAATTGCCACCACGCATGGGCACATGGGCAAACCGCTCTCAGCTTTCCAAACCAAAACCGAAAAAGAAACCGAGAAACCAACCCGGTCCCACCAGCACCCTCCACACCACCGCCGCCGTCGCCTTCGCCTTCCTTTTCACCATCACCATCCCCATCCAACGTCCAACCGCAACCAACTTCTTTCCCTCCTTTCCCAACAACGCCAGCACCCGGTTCTAGATGTGCCCACTGGCTCCATCCGCCATTCAACCACCACCGTTACATATTTTTACTATTCTATCCTACCTTTTCCCTTCTTTCGCCACGGATTCCAATGCCCGGAGCAAATCTACCGCCACTTCACATTCCTCAACAACAACATCAGCTTATCCTCGCACTAGCTACAGATACCCCATCCTCATCCTACATTCTCATCCAGCCTTCTTTCCTACACAATTATATGGCTACTCATCCTCACTACCATTCACCACACAATGGTATCCCTCATCACGAAATCCCTAACACTACCAACTACCACTATCGCTATTTCTACTGTCCTTCCACTAGACTACCACTTCTTTTCTAAAGGACAACTGAAAATAGAATTGGAGATGTTGGACTCAACTAGGACTTAGCTATCTGAGTTCGTCTATAATCATCAGAAGCATCCGCCAGTGGTGAGTTGGTAGGTGCGATGCCTTAGTTATGTTTACAATGCAAGCAATGAACCAACCATTGGAATTCCTTTGGACACTAGGACGACCAAGTGGACCGTGCTAGACATTTCTGTCTCTCTCTATCTCCCATCACCATCTCCACAACTATATAGAGCATTGAGATAAAGAGGAAAGTAAGCATCATCCTCGTTCTCATCTTCCGTCCCATCCCTAGATACATATGATTACCGTACTAAAATATATTCCACGCTTCCGACACCAACAAAGATTATCTTGGTTGTGTCCATCTACAAACTAGTGCAAAATCCGTAGTAAGTAGGGAGTAGTGTTATAATCATAGGTACCTACTACGTGTTAGCTACACGCTACACCCCGCCACACTCATCACTTTTTCTACTTTCTGTAACTTGCACGGGCCTCTCCCTATTCAAATCCTCCATCTCGGAGTCCGTTCCCAAGACCAAGTCCAAGTCCAAGTCCAAATCCAAATCCAAATCCAAATCCAAATCTAGCAAGAGAACAGCTACTGGGAAAGTCGAATTGGAAAAGATTGCATTGCTCGTACTCGTCACTCCTACTCAAGGTAGAGCCCGAAACCAGTTCCAGAGCCAGAAACTTACTTACCATAGTCCTAGTGCACCAAATGCATGTAGAAGATGAAGATAGGTACCTACACTCATATAATTACGGTCCCTAGTCACCTAGTTGACTGTGGTTGCATGGGCCACATGAATGTGATTGTGGCTAGCTGACTCTACATAATAAATATGTAGGCATGTATTCCGTTTCCTTTGCATTATGCACTCAGCCTCATCCACAAGTCCACAATTCACTGTGCGGCAACCATAGAAGACATTATGTGAACAGTTAAACTTGTTCAATCGCTTTCTTCCGGGATGATTCAATAAATATTCCAAATGTGCCCAGCCAACAAATAACCACAGACCCCGCCGGGTTTCATGCTACTTCCACTTCTTCACGAATGCAATCCCAAAATCCCAACCAACTTCCTCACCGACAACCAAAATCAAATCACGTCAAATCAAATCTTGCCAACTACTTTATCATCAAGTTCCCATGTTATTATTCTTCCTATTATCCTCTACTCTATGGGGAGCGGTAGTAAACAATGTCACGCTTACACAGGGTAGGGGGTCAAAAGTTGACAGTAGTGGGAAAAACCGTGAAAGGGGATGGGGATATTTCCGATTTTAGCGTGACATCCTTTATGACCGATCCCATTCGTAAATTCAGTTTACAAACCCCACTTACTCCAACTTTGCTCTTGCTCCTTCACAGATTGTTTCGACATCTTGGTTTTTCTAGTTTTCTTTTCTTTTTGCTTTTACCATGAGAGCTAAGTGAAGTGATGCTGCAAGGTACCGTAAGTGCTCTTTTAATGCATCGGTTTCTGAAGCAAGTCCCCGACTAGAAACTGGGCATCTGGAGCAACAATGAGATGACTATGAATGTAGTCTCTAGAAATCAGTGAACAAAATTATACGAGCGTCTTGCCGCAGACGCATGTCAGAGGTTAAAAGCGATTTAACCGAAATAGGCTTCAAAAACTAATAATAATTATAATTTTTCCACGTCCAAACTCTCCGGTTCAATTCAAGAATTTTGTAGACTACAACGCTGGAGGTTACTTGACAAAGAATAATCCCTATAACCATGACTATTAAGGTTTTGTCTTGAGATTTACGTCATATAAAGATTCAGACCCGCAAGAAAATTCCAACGTAAAGTTTAAGTTAAAAAATGTCATTTTGAATTCTCTATTGTCAAGTGACATGAAAAACGATTCTTCCAGGCGAGTAAACGATTTATTTTGCAGTGCAGTATAAGCTTGGATTGGAACCCGAACCAAAACTAGCTGCTACACACTTGCATGTAGGTAATTACAATGTGTACATCAGAAGCTTAGACATTTCGTAATTATTTCGTAGCTCGTAGGACAGCTACGAAAGAGCACTATGCCTATGCTGCAAGAAGAATGAACCTAAAGACTAAATCTTATAGACTTGTGGGAGATTGGTAGACAATACTGAAAGGTCATCGAAGACACAAGCTGGTAGAGATGAAGGCTGTATAGATGAGGACTAGTTCGTCCATATCGAAAACTTTGATGCTCAATGAAATAATGGAAAGGAAATATTGGTTTGGCATATGTGGGTCCCGTCAGTCACTCTTTACTTGTCTTTATAGGAATACCGAATGAAGTGAACAAGTGGGTAGGATATTACACTCTTTCCTTTCATCCTTTCTCCCACGTCCCTACTCAAACTCAGACTTTGAGACTTTCTCAACTACATTTTCCCTTTCAGAACTTTCTTGAAGCATGTTGTGATCTGGTCTGAACTAGTTTGTTCTAGAATAGTATTGCTTGGTCTTTGCTTAGCATTGTCTCGACTTCCTTCCTTTATTTCATCTTTCATCCTTTTATCCCCTTAATACTACTGACATATTTCAAGGTCCACATGTGAAACAAAATATTTGCTGTCGTCGTTTTTATTACACTGTATGTACTTGTACTTAATTGCCCCAGGAAAAAGTGTGTTCATTGTGTGATAATATCACTTGGAGGATTCATGAAATCATGAATCGAATGCTTTGGGTATTTAAGATTAATAAATATAACGACATCCGTAGATGCTGACTTTTTTCTAGTTGACTACTTATGATTATTAAAGAAGAAGGACTTACCGCAAAAAATAAACTGGCAAAAGTAGACATTCTATTCTACTATCCTTCGCTCTAAAAAGTTATTCATTGAAGACTATTTCCACTAATACACTAGTTGCGTTATGTTTACACGAAACAAAAATTAAAATTGAGCATTTTAGAATAACAGTTAATTCATATGTTGAATAAATTTTACACAAATAATTATTAAGTGTTTTCAGCGTATGCTATAATTTCCGCCAAGCGTACTAAGACTAGAGTCCGGAACATGGCGAATTTAACGGAATCTTAACCTCGGCCAGAGTTTGTTTACAGGATTCGGTTCTCCCTCTCATTAATGAGCTCATTGTAGAAATCGTACGTAACTTTGCCAACTAATGATTTTGGGAATTCACTTTGGAAAAGATGGTATTAGTAGAATGCTTTGATTTATTTGGCGTGAGTTGAGCAGGTTTGAATTACAATATTTCAAAAGGATGCTAGGGCTGGACTCGAAGGACAAATACCTAATAATAAACAAAGCCGTTTGGCACTATTTCCACATGACAGGAACATTAGCACTGCTACTGGCACTGCACTGATCGACGGTGATGCTGTTGCTGGTGCAGCGACTGGCACTGATTCGTTCTTCTCTTCTTTGACTCTTCAGTTTCGAATTGCAACTGAAAAATGAAAATGTAAAACTAGGGATTCGGTTCGATCTGTTCGAAAGTCTTGCACGAAGCATAAGCATGAAGTTGGGAAAATGAATGACAGTTGCATGATGCTGTATTTGTATGCGAATGGCTCGGAGCTGATTAGATGGAAGCTGACGAGTGAGCTGGATACTTCCAATTGCAAAGATTCTATAGAGTTGACTACTGAATATAATAGCGCATCGAGTCATGTCATGAGATCAAGTTCCGAGTTAGGACAGCTAGTTAGAGAACCCAAGTACATTTTCTATTGAATTAATTATCAGTCATTATTCGTATTCCTATTTTCTCGAATTATCCTTTTTCAAAAATGCAGCGTCCATTTCATTTCGTTTCATTTCATTTCATTACTTAGTACGTACAAGGTATGCTGATAGATAGGATGGTTTCGGCTTTAGATGAGGAGGTTCCATATCCGTATCCGTTTCACGTATTTATTTCACTCACTGGCGTATACAGAATCCACAGTTCCATTTTCCTTCGTCACTCGTCTGTCCGCTTTCTGAAGTCTGACATGATAAAAGCGAAAGAGACTGAATGAAACAGCCCAGTTAGCTTTGTATGATTAACTGATTACCTACTCTTGCCAGTCTTCCTAATATTTTATATTTCATTGTACTCAATTAGGTGCATACATATACACAAAACACTCGAATTTCATTCTCCCCATCTGCCTTTTGCTAACCTACATTCATAATCGTGAGTCCACATTCTCATTCTACAACTTTAAGTAATAGTAAATAATTTTTCCTACTTTCCTAAAAACACAAAAGACATCTCGAAATAATGAATATTAATCTTGTATTTTATTACCATCAACTTACTCCAAAAGGAAAAAAAACACTTCAGGCTTTAGATCATATCTCAGAGTTCCTTGTCACATTATTTTCATTTTGCCTAGGTCCTCAATCTAGGAAACGAATGTTTCTTAATTGGAAAGAATACAAAGACCCGTCTGTTCGAAACTTGCAAATTCAAAACTACATCCAGTTTTTCCTATGAAAGTATTGTTAATGATTTTTTTAAATGCATAACAATTGCCTTTGCCTGCAGAAGTTCCAAACGGAACCAAGGATGTTAGTTTTTCTGCTCCTGTTTAAACCTGAAAGTACCTCTGTAGACAGACATCTTTCATATTGCATGTTGGATATAATTATGTAAGTAAAGCAAACTGATAAATCTTAAAGGGAACCTGTTCTGAAAAGTACCATAATACGATTTCACATGGAATATCAGAACTAAAGAGTTTGCAAGATGCCAGTAAAGGACCCAAGGAATGATTGTCGTGCACAACGCTCGCAGCAGGACCTACCGTAAAAGTCTATTCACAGATGATTTTGACAGGCAGTTGGTGTGCCACGGCTACCACTGTCTAGGATGAACTATGAAAGTGGAATATCAACTGAATGCAGTGAAATGGAACATGATGTGAGATCCAGTGCTGGTTCTGGTTGTGATTCCTGTTTTCATGCTTGTAGAGTGAATGAATAAAATACAATGGAATGGATTACACGGTTCAACATAATATATACTGGTCACTTTGTAGACATGAATTAATTTTATTAATTTCATAGTAAAACAACATTAGTAATTAATTTTAATATAATATTTGTGTATGTGTATGCATAATTATGTATTGCAGGTTTACAATAATTAAGAATGAGGACAATGACGGCACAACAGTTAGTCACACAATATTATCATCGTCATAATCATAATGATAGTAATCGTAGTAACATAATAATAATAATAATATTACAATAAACAACAAAAAACCCATTATCACAATAAAAACTGAAAAATATATATTTTTTGTTTTTTGCTATCTGTATTCTGTAATCATATCGTCATTTCGCTTAACTTATCTTGTATTTTTAGTCCTCGTTTCTGCATACTTTTACCTCACCATGTCATGTGGCCTAAACTGTGTGTGTGTTTTGCAAGTATGAGATATTTTTTTATTTTTCCTTGACTTTGAAATAAAATGCTAACAGAAAACAAATGTGAAATTTAAATTGACAGCACAACCACAATCATAGAATCGGATGCAATTTTTAGACGTCTTGGTTTTGATTTAAAAACAGATTCCTTCCGTACTTGATGTTGGTCAAAAACAAAAGTCAATCTTGCTTTTCTATTTGGATCTCCAATATTATAAATTTCTATTTTCGGAGTTGTGTTTTAATGACTGAGAAGAAAAGAAGTGAAGCGTGAGTTTGTTGCGTATTGTGGAAGATGTATTTCTGTGTTTATTTTGAAATATGGATTATTTTTTCCTTTTTTTCGACTGTCTTTGTTTGTTTGTATGCATGTAATAATTAATTATGTTTTCTTCTGGATTTGTTGTCCTTAATAATATATATGAATAATAATTATGTACTAATCATGGTTATCGTATCATTAAATCGTTATACTCATTAACTTTTTTAATATTGAATGCCTACGTAATTTTTTTAAATAATAGTATCTACGTCATCATTTTATAATTATTTTTTTTTATATAATAACATGAGTAGGTAGGTAGGCATAGCCGTATATATACATACTCTTTATAAGATAATTGTAATTAATACTATATTAATTTATACATATACATACGCCGTCCTCAATTATTACTTTTTACATATACCTTAGTCTACCTATTGGGTAGATGTGAACTTAGCATCTATGTGTTTTTTCTCCTATAACTTAGATTGTAATATTGTAAATTACGTAGGTATTTTTACATCTACTTACTTCAATTTTATAATTAGGTATTTATTTTTTTACGACCGATTCCGATTTGCGATCGATTGTAATTGTAATAACGTATTACTTTTACAGGTATAATCATTAATTATTACAATAATTTATAAGAGTTAGGTTAGGTTATTACATTTAAATGATCTACAAACGTACATTTCTTCACCATCAACTTTAAACTCTAAAACTTGTTGCAGTTGCTGATTATTAATTTCTTTGATTTTTTTACAAAGCTACAACAAACTTACCTAGATTTTTTTTACATTTTACACGCACACGAAAAAAAATGCTATTTTTGTTTTGTAATTGTAATAAATTGTTACTGTAATCGTAATTATTTATAATTAATATAATAAAATGCAAATACTAGGAGTAAATATTACAGTATTATGGAGGAGTTGGAGTTAGTAGTGAAAACCCCACCACTTTATTTTTAATTATTATTATGTATTTATATATTATGTACAATATAATAATGATACTTACATATCGTAATCGTATTTTGTTGTGTAATACAGGAAAGAATAATATTGCAATGTTACATTTACATAGTACACTTGTACGGCTATTGAACTACTCTACGAATTATTTGTAAGTCACACTACTCACAAAACAGTGTTACAATTATGTAAGTATAATAATTAGATTATCATGAAATTAAGCCTTAGAATTATTACGAAGTTTCATGTTGCTTCATTGCTTATCTCCTTAACCTTTTCATAATTTACTATTAACTATTCGACTACCAACTAATTCCTTATTATTATCCAACAGGTGTACATGAAACGTGGTCCTAGTTCTACATAATAATCGTCTCATCCATTGTACCTGTGTACAATAATAACTACAACTATGTATAATCATAGCATTAAAAAATTGATTAGCAGAAGAGTACGCGTCACGTGATTACGTACAATTCGATTATTTCAAAATGACAGTATCTTCATTTACCGCGTACCAAGTAACGTTTATGTTCATGATGACGATGACATGACATAACATAACAATATCATTGCAAGGTATTAATTCTAAACAATATATATTACGTAGTTGTATTAGCTACATGATTTATTTACTCCATCATTTAACCTTCATACAGTAACATAAAATTCAAAAGTTAAATAGCGCGTGTATACAAACGTGTGTGTTGCTAACATGACCCTAGCTTACTTAGCCTTACAGCACATCAGCAATGTATTAAATTCTTGTAGTTGTTGTAGTCGTAATTGTAAATGTAATTGAAATTGTTAGTAATATAAAGTGCTTGTAATCAAAATCGAAACAATTCACGAACCATCCCTTGTTCATTTACAATCCCATCCACGACCAAAACAATAAAATGTATAGACTATTTATCCTATTTTATGCACTTACAACGACCATCTATCCTAATTTAATTATAATATTGAAACATAATGACGATGACGCTGACGACGATTTCTTCATAGACAATCAATCTACAACAATGCTATAACATTCTAGACAATAATTCAAATGTATTAATAGTTTTCATTATTTTGTGTTTTTTATATAACTATACATATGCACATAACTTACGTAATTAGATATTTATAATATATACATATTAATGATGACAAACAAGAAGTTCTCTTACTAACTTCAATCCCAATGGTACATCAAGGAATATGATAATATTGTTAAATCATAAAATTAATAATAAAAGCTAAAAAGAAACTCAGAATACAATTATACGTCCTACATCATTATTGGGGTGTATATATTAAATCTTCTGTAACAACATATGAACATCATTTCATTGCTCACCAGACTACACGACAGAGATGTGTCATTATTACACTACACATAAATAATACTCGTAATCGTAACGATAAAATCAAAAAAAATTCGCGGTTGGGATTGATTGCTTCAAAACAAACAATTGAACAAACACGGCCGTTTGACCCTTAAGTCATAAAAACAATTTCTTCTTGCACAAGACAACGATTCCACTGACCATGATAATTATGCAATAATATTAATTACTGCCTTCATGCAACTCCATACACTACTCCTCACCTGGATGTTTCTAATTACTTTTACGTTCTTAAACGAAACCATTCTCCTTGATCTTACTCGCGTACATACGGGCACAGCTTACTGATTTCCAATAGTTTAGTATTCGAGGAAGTTGATCGTCTCATAATATAAATTACTGTTATGCACTAGTTACATTTAACGGCATCCTTTTTTCTATAAATCGAAGATGATGTAATTAATGAAGTATTTTTGTGAAATGCAACGTGTTAAAAAGGGCAGGGATACGGTTTATGGTATGTAAGTACCTATGTTCTTTTCTGCCTAATTTTCTTAAAGCCAATATGCTATTATGCCTAAGAGAATATTTTTGCTCATTTAAAAAACAAATGCTACTTCTTCCAATCACACCGGTTTTGATGATCTACTACTGAAAGGTGTAACTCTTAAAATACATGTAGGTATATACGAGTGAAAATGGAGAGAAAATCGGACTCCTCTACATTACTTTTCCTTCGTGCCTCAATGCCTCTGTATCTATCTACAAACCCACATGAATATAATTAAATCATGCATCAGTGTTCGACCACAGAAAAATTAAATCGAGTATTATGCTATAAACATATCTGGGGATACAGATACCACACCAAAATAGGTATGCATGCATGACTAATTAATTATTAATTACTATAATTATTTATCTATAAGCAATATATTATTTTACCTGCGTCTGACTTCCTTCACGCAGCTACTTGTAACTCCTTAACGATCCTTCCTAGTAAATGAATGTGTCTACATAGGCATAGTAGTTCAATCTAAGTCAGATAATTCCTTCCTTAGTCACTTAATTACTTCCCTAGTTCAACAACAAGAACAACAGCAATAACATCCTCCCTAAATTTAAATAAGTTCCTTAAATTTTGTTTGCCATAAAGCTACTTCTTTAACGCAGAAATAACACAACACCATTAATTTAGAATATCTCAATATCAAGAGTAAAATCATACAAAAGTACCAGCTGTATTATCTTTACTCGCACAAATATCTGGCAAAAACTGCTCATAGAACTTAATCCTGTTACTCTAGACCACTCAATCAGTATTTTCTCTACCACAGTAAGAACTGAACCAACAGCAAGGTTTAGCTTCAAATCAACGATATGATTTCGCTTCGAGAAATATTTAGCATTATTATTATTACATCGTCGTCGAAAGTGTATATCTTAATAATTATGCTGTCCAAAAACGCACAAAGTCACAAAAAAGCTAATAAGTTTTGCACCAGCCAAGACAATATAAATTTGATAAAATGCTTATCGCTTTCAAATTTTCATACGCATAATTAACTGTAACATAATAAAAACTTTTTACAACTTTCAACTTAAAATTTAAAAAATGCGTCATTAATTATAGATACTTCCAATTTTATTCTACACGTTTCCTGATTCTGTAAATTCATGTGCTGCAGATGCAGTGGCTCACGGGGTAAGAGAAAGTACGCTGGATCTGAAAAACTATAATGCGCCGTTTTGTAACCGCGGTCGTAATCATTTGGACCAAAAACGGTGAATTACTACTGTTCGTTGTCTGAAGAAGTGAAATAATTTCACAGGTTGTTAGTACTTTTAGCCTATTCAACTTTGTAAACTGCAGTGAAGGAAAAAGTAGAGTAGTTCTTCCTGAATTTGAATGTAAAAACATAATTACCTACCTATATCCTTAAAGTGTCTGTGTCATACCTTTTCGTTTTGCACTTCCCCTCCCTTGCGTACATCACAATGTTATGAGGTATGGTATTGTAGGTGTGTAGGCTCGTAATGCAGGCTACTTGTCTAAATATCCACTCTCATTACTCTCATAATATGTAACTAATGTATTTTAAAGAGGATAGCAGAGAGAAGAGTTTTTAAAAAATGTCTTAGGTTGAATGTAAAGTAGGAAAGAAGAGAATATTCGATATCTTTCATTAATTCTTAATCTATATTTAAAATTTACCTCATTCTATTCAATTAATAACGCCTATTATTATATAATACTCGCAATACGTCTTACGTATTCCCAAAGTGAAAATGTTACCTATCTAATTTGCCCATTTTGATCCCAGAAGTTATTTCCTTTTATTTGAGGCTTTTTTAGGCGTAGGAAAAATATTCCTGACAACAATTTTTAGTATGTTAACACAGTAATCAGGAATAATTTATTGCCCCCTTTTCCACCTTACAAAATCTTTCATCCAGTTTTGAATTAAAAATCCGAATACCAATTGAAATTATTAAAAAAAATTAACGTTTCTAGAGCGAACGATTTTACAAAATAAAAAAGAACGAAAAATGGAGATTTATTTCTAATGTAAGTAGATATTCTTTCAGCTTCTTCCTTGATAATTTATATGCATTGTAATTTTGTAACTGTATAAAAATAACCGTAAGGTTTAAGAAAAATAATTTATAAAGTAGATACAGATAGTTTCTTACAAAAGGAAAAACAATATCTACCCCTGCTTAACGAAATAATCAAAACAGATTTAATGTATATATATACACATACGACTAAGTAAAAATAGTAATTAAGTAAATCAGATTAACGTCTTGCTGTCTGAAAGCAAAGAAATGCACATTGGTAAATTACTGAATAATCTGAATAATATCAAAATTATTGCAACATGCATGACAGTGTAACATACAACCACAAAATTACTAATTGTACCAACAATAAAATATCTTTAGTGCATTTAATTTAACGAGGTTTTCATGCTAACTTATCGTTAGTTTAGCGCAAACATTCTGACTACGAATACGAAGAAAAAACCTGATTTCACTAGCATAATACCTGATTTAAATTTAAAACTTTCGCTGTCATTGTAAATGATCTAAAAGGATCCGCCTGTCTACAATAAGAAAAGTAACCACATAATTATAATCATGTATGTACCGATCATTATGTAATGTCATCCCAAAGTAAAATACGCTAATTATACCGTAATGTATGCTATGCATGTAGTAGTAGTACATAGTAGTTTGTATTCCCAAGGAAGGAAGGAATGAAATGTGGTGTAGATTAGAAAGAAAGATCGATTTGCAAGGCTTAAACACACTTTTGAATGTTTCTTTGGAAAATGCTTTCACTGCAACCGAACTTGACGAAAAGAGTGACGGAATTGAATAGAATTCTTGTCGAAATCTCCGTTGCAAATTGCTGAAAATTATGTGGCCGTGGTGTTCATGCTTGATTCGATTTTTGATTATTATTCGTAGCATTGATTAGAATCATTGACGTAATAAGTTTTGACTTTACAGTATCTTGTACGTGCACTAGCTGGCATGAAGTGGCGAGGTTTAGGCTGAAGAAATATTTGTACGCTTCTTATTGAGAATTGTTTTGAATTGGCTAGATGACACAGGTTCCTTGCATAGCGCAGTCGAAGAGCCCAGACTGCAAATGAGTCAGGGTCAGGTTGGGCTTCTCAACTTTGACAACAAGGATAGCGACGACGATGATGATGACGATGACAAAGGGGCAAAAATATTACGTGAAGGAAACAACGGTAAATTTAAATGTTGAGAGTAGAATGTATGCTAACAATTTAGCAAACCAATTGGTCATCTCACTTCACAGCTATCCGACGGTTTAGGATTCCCTTTGTCACGCTCCTTATCCTTCTTTTTCCACCCATCGTAACCTTCGAAACAACGACTTAATTTTAACCGAATTGGCATAATTTTCTCAAAAGGTTTTTGCTGTGAGTCACTATTGTTAACTTCAGTCAGATTGGAACTAGAGTGATCACCACCACTAACAGTTACACTACTTGCGTTTGACACTTGCGTAGAACTAGACGATCCGGGAATTGCACTATTCGTCAGCATGGATTTCTTAGCCTCTACTCCTACAAGTTTACTACTAATTATATTTTTATCCGGTCCTAAATTATTTTCAGTTCTATTCAACATCGCTGTAGAATTACTGGTACTTGCACTGTAAGTCCCACTACCACTACTTCCTTCACTACTTCCCGTGAAGCCCGAGTCATTCTCCCCTCCGTCCCCGTCTACTTGCATATAACTGATGGAATTCAGAGACGAACTGTTAATGCCAACACTTCCAGGACCACCGCCGCCATCGGTGACTACGGAAGAGATTGGACCATTTTCCTTTGGTTTCACGTCAAAACTTTGTTGCTTATCAGATCCTTTTAAATTTAAATTGCCACTACCCTCGGCAATCGTTGGATTAGAATTTTGCGGTGTTGAAATGACATTTAAAAGCCCACTTGACCCATGATTATTAATACCACTAGTGTTTGAAGAATTAAAATTGTTTCCCTCTGAAGTCTGGGCCGATGGAAGAGGGAGTGGAAGGGAAGCGTTTGATGTATTGGAAGTAGACGCTCTGCTTTTGATTCGAAGAATTAATTTCGATCCAATTTCAGTAACCACTTTGACTTCTGGAGATTTGGATCGATTCGAGTCATCTGTCTCACTATCTCCACCAATTCCTTTCTTACCCTTATGCGATTTCTTATGCCGCCGTGTTCCCGTCAACTCAAGTATTTCTCGCTTCTCTGCCACGGCGAAATCTTGCATGACCATCTCCCGGAATTTCATGCTCTGTCTTTTCAATTCTTCCATGGTTGGAGGGACCGGGACCGGAATTTCAGCTAACCCGCGCTTTTTAGGCGGCCTGCCCTTGGCTTTTTTCGTTGGCGTCTCCTTGTCCGAATCACTTAGGTTGCTGGATTTATGAACTACTACGTTATTCACGGGATTTACACTTGTGTGCTCGGAACCAAATTTAATCTTAAGCTTTGGTGTCGGATGATTAACGGTATTTACTGCACTACTCAAGGGATTCTGTTGTTGCGGTGGTTGTTTACCGGCAGCTGCTGAGGGGAACATTGCGGATTTCATGCGAATATTCCCATTTCCACTACTAGCACCAGCTGAATTATGCTCTTCTGCCTCCACTAAAGTTGGGGGTATAAAAGTACTTCTACTCACTTTATTGCTGTTCGCTCGTCCCCGTTTTCTTGCATTCGGTTCGGAACTGAGTGTTGCCGAGGGCATATTGGCAGTTAAACGATCTCGCCTCCTTTCTCGAGGTCCGTCCGGAGGTAGAATACCCAGAGCAGCGATTTCCCTTGAACCTCCTCGATTCCGTCTTTTCTTCTCTGTTCCAGGCGGTGGAAGGCTAACAGGAGTTGTTGGCGTTGCAGGGTCATCCAGCGGCATATTATCCATTCGGTAGTCTTCCTTCGTGGGGATTATGGCCATGGAAGCTACAGCTTTGGGAATGGTGATAACTGATCGATTGATTGGATGGGTCATCGTATTAGACGGCATTCCCATCTCAGATGAATAGGGTGGGTTGAGTGAACTACCATCCATGTTCATATCCTGTGTCCAATACTGTCGTAGCAGTTCTTTCTTTCTCATTCTCCTCAAATTGGATGTATTATTCATCATGGAAGGCATGTTCATCATCATCGGATGTGATGGCTCCGTTGAATGATTATGATGAAGTGGTGGAGCGAAATTAGTAATCGCCCCAGGAGGAGGTGGAATAGAATGCGAACTGGCATAGTTGGCATCCAAAAATGGCCCTTTGATCTTGACTTTGAGCTGATTTCTAGAATCTCCATCTGAAA
Organism: Ptenothrix huangshanensis; assembly: GCA_036851915.1. Taxonomy (NCBI): domain Eukaryota; kingdom Metazoa; phylum Arthropoda; class Collembola; order Symphypleona; family Dicyrtomidae; genus Ptenothrix; species Ptenothrix huangshanensis. Next base: position 40,764 of record JAAXYX010000133.1, on the reverse strand, counting down.
TGGATGTAGTTAGAGAAGGTGTATCCGAATCTTTAGAATTGGATAGACTGGAATCACCTCCAGGAAAGATGGTTGTTTGAGTATTATTTTTGGGAAGGAGGATTGCAGTGTTTGTCTGATGGTGATGGTGGTGATGATGATGATGCATTAGGTGGGTATGTGAATGCTGCTGTTGCAGTAGTTTCTGGGGATTCTGGGCTAAATAGGCTGGTGTGTGCAACACAGTTGAGGATGACGTGGCAGATTTGGAATGGTTGGATGAAGAGGTGAGGGCTTCTAGTGTTTTATCCAGTTCCTCTAAATCATTCACCCCTGCACTCACATTCGTATTGCTTAAAAATAAGGAAGCAATGTCTGCAACATTAGGATCCTTGGTATGGGGAAATGAAACACTACGCATCGTATCACTAGCCACAGTTTCTGGTACCGACGCATTATAAGTTCTCATGTCCACGGGACCCGGAAGTGGAGCTTGCAGGATGGGTAACATATTTTTGTCCACACGATTGTTACTCTCACTCTCAAAACTGTTCCGGTAACGTGGAGATGTTTTCTCAAAATGAGCAGGACTAGCATTAGAACTTTCAGATTTTTTAGCTTCCGAATAGACATCACTAGATTTTCTCCGCTCTCTTAGCATTCTCAAGTCGAACTTTTCCTCGGAATTCTCTTCAAATTCATCAAAATCAATATCATAGACAGTTCCAGCAAGGTCCTTCCTCACGCCAACAACACCTTTGCCTTTGCCTCTTCCACGACCAGGGCCACGTCTGGGTGTTGGTACCGGTTTATGACTTCCTCTAGCAGGTGAGGTACTGCTAGTCTTTCGCTCACCACGACCCTTATTATTCTTGGGACTCACTTCTTCCACGATAACTCTCTCTACTTTGGCTCTTGGGGTAGAAGGACGTTTACCTCTGCCACCGTTCCCTTTCGGACTCACTGCATTGCTCACAGGTACAACTGGATGGTGATGAGGGTGCGGATGATGGTTATGAACAGGAGCTTTAGGTGGAATGATATTCTCCGTCTTGTTTGACAGAACGGCGCTAAAATCGGAAACACCGGATTCAACATTCATAACCTTATTTTGTGCCTGTAGAAGCTGTGACGACCCTTGGGTGAGCACAGGAGACTTTCCAAGCATTGAGTGATTTTGTACGATGTTACTAGAACTACTGCTACTACTGCTATTACACGTTGAAGACGAACTCAGTTGTTTGTTGGTGGAGGGAGCGGTAATCGGGTTGATAAGGTTGCTGATATTGCTCACAATGTTGCTTCCACTCATGCTGTTGTTAGCTGAATTATTATTTGGATTTGTACTTAGACTCATATTGGTTAGCGGTGAGGATTTTTCTTGATTTCCTGCCACAGCCGCAGAATGATTGTTTACGACGCTTTCAATGATCTGAGCAACAGTTGACTGAGGAGGGAGCGCCGGCGTTATAGTCGTCGATTTACTAGCTGCTAGGAGTATTGATGGAGAACTAAGAGGTGGCTTGGATAATGGCGGCATTGCACTTGTTACAGCAGACACAAGTGAAGTCGGCATACTCAGGTCAACCTTACTAGTGCTATCCATCACAGATGATGATGCAGTGACATCCGAAGAACGTCTATGAGACACGGCAGCGACGGCCGCAGCAACAACACTCGCAGGACTTGGTACTGGGGGTGAGATTTGTTGAGATTGTTGCTGCTGCTGTAACTGTTGAGCGGGTAAGAAAGGAGGTGGGAATGTTGGTGGAAATCCTGTTGCGGAACCGTTCGGATTTCCTAGTGATGTAGGAGATGTTTTGGGGATGGAAATGGTAGTTTGTGAATTCGGATGAAAAAACTGACTTGTCAATGTGGCTAGCGTTGAGGTGTTTAGAGGGTATAAGAATGGCGAATAGGCAGAGGGACCGGGACCAGGAGGTGCATGAGAAACGCCGAACGGTAGTTGTAATTGTGGAACATTAACAGTTTGTGACATATTCATTCCAGGCATTGCAGCCACAGCAGCAACAGCTGCTGCCGCCAATGCTGATGGAGTCGGCATACTACTCGAGGTTACAGGAACGTTACCCATCAATGCTGAGGTTGTGGCCGTTTTACTAGAAACATTTAAGGACTGGGGCGGGAACTGCCTGCTGTGCATCGTAGGAACAAACATGTTCTCTCCAGAACTAATATTGAAATTATTACTGACCACTTCCGATGGTATTGCATTTACTGGCAATTCTTCTTTAATTTTGTCAGTAGGAACCACATTTTGATTTTCAATATGATTTTGATTTTGAGTTTGAATTTGCGGCCGAAAAACTGGAGGAGATTCAGGTTGCTTCAAACTTATATTCTGATCCATGGAATTGTGATTGACAATAATGGGAGTCAAATTGACCTTCTCGTCAACTATTTCGGGCTCTATGGGCACAGACCTCATGGTAACAACCAAAGAATGACTCGGATGACTTGGAGGTCCAACAGGGATCTTGACGGGCTGCATTAACTCATGCGGCTGCAATTCGTGCTGTGCTACAGGTGGCTTAGGTTGTATGGATTGTACAGATGAGGAGCTGCTTGTAGGAACAGGTTCGACAGGACTTGGAGGAACCCATCTCTCGTCCCCTTGTATAGACTTGCTCATATCCGGACTGTCACTGGACACAACAGTTGGGGATTTAGAACGAGGTTCGAAAACACCTTTTTCTTGAAACTCAGTCGTAGTCTTGGATGTGATAACACTACTTTCGTCCTTTTCCGAAATGGGACTCTTGGGTTGTTGCAACTCATCCAAATTTTCGCCTACATCCGAAGAACTTTCTGTGGATGGCCGATGATCGGCAGCAGTTGTTGTACCAGATTTTCGTGCATGCTGTAGCCTGAGCTTCTCCACCAGATTGAGAGTGGCCAAAGCCGAATCTTCTTTGTTATCTTCTCTGCAAAGGAAGTCTTGGGAAAATGAAAACGATAAAGACCCACCTGCCTGGCCCCTCTCTTCTCCGTCCCCTTGTGAACAATCCTCAGTGACACTTCGAGCCAAATCATAGAGATCTGTATCAAAGTCTAGAAGTTCTGACTCAGCACGACCAGGCCCAGGAGGTGAGAATATAGACTTGAGGGCACTGACCGAAAGCATGGGAGGAACGTTGGATGGTAGCGATGTCGAGGTGGAAGTTACCACGGAGCTTACCGGAGGAATGGAATCGCTGGAGGCTTCGGTTTCACAAGTCTGGGGTAGGGGCTGGGACTGGGGTTGGGACTGGGATTGGGACTGGGAGGATGTGTCAGGGGCAGTGACTACCGAAGAATCTAATCGAGCTCTTTTGGTTTCTGGTTCCGTGTCGGATGACCTAGATACACTATGTTCCTTCTCCTTGTTCTCGGATGAAGGAGTCAATGGCGACATTACGGACATAACAGGTACACTGGGTTTTTGAGCTTTCTTGGGAGAATCTTTAGGACTGCTAACAACTGCGGTGCTAGCTAGACATGAATTTTCCTTCTCATCCGCTAGTGAGTTTTCTGAATCTGAAAGCAAGCCGAGTTCCTTCTTCTTCGTTTTTGGCATGGGTTTATTTCGTAATTCGTTGGGTGTAGTGGCTGAGTTCGTCGCAGCCGTTGAGGCTGAATTGGAGTTTGAATTGGAAGCTTTTGAGGGCGAGGAAGCTTTTGAGGGTGATGAGGCTTTCGAGGGAGATGGATCCTTAGAGGGTGGCGAAACCTTAGCTTTCTTAGCCCTACTGTTACGTTTGTCTGGCTCGGAGTCGGATGAGAGTTCAGGCTGAATTTTATCTACCGTCTTGGGCGAAGTTCGCGCTTTGTTGCTATTACTTCCTCTGCGTTCTTGATCAACTTGATTGATCTTTGGTTCTCTCGTTCTTCGTGGGCTTTTCTCTTGAGGTTTCGCCTTTGCGGGACTTGTGGTACGTCTGGACGGTGAGGTGGTACTACGGTTTCGTCCTGTGACACTCGTACCGCTGCTCGTATTGAGCTTCCGTTGTCGCTTATTGCTGTCCTCAGCGACAATGGTCTTCGACGGCGCTCCTCCAGTGGTCGACGCTGTTGTTGTTGACGCTGATGCTGATGCCCTTGTTGGGGTTTTCCTCGAAGGTGAAGGGTCAGGCGAGGACGCATGTGCACTTGCAACTGAACCTCTCCTTGGTCCAGGCTTCTTGGATCCACGACCCTTGGGGGGAGGTTTCGCTCGCGGAGGAGTCTGCGACCTAAGTCGATGGTTCGGCACCCGATCGGAAGTTTTAAGCTTCGTACCTGGGCTCGAAGAGGTCGAACAGACTGACGAAGACTGAGTAGGCTTGGCAGGGATGGGAGATTTCCTGATAATGGTGGGCTCAGGGGACGCAGATTCAGGTGAGGACGATCGGGAAGAGGAGGAGGAGCGGCTAGAGGAGGAAGACCCTGAACTGCTGCTTCCGCTGCTGCTACTACTTGAGCTACTGCTCCGCTCCCTACTTCGCCGACACGCTGACTGCGACCCCTTGTCAAGAAAGGGCCAGTCTGTGTCTTTCTCTTTGGTCACTCCTTTAGCAACAGCTTTGACAGCAGGTTCTTTCTTCCCTCCTTTTCCTCCTACACGGCTGATCTCTGTATCTGTAGAGTCAAAATTCCACACTCATTACCCCAAATCTCAATTCTACTATAAAATCACATATATCTCACCCAAATGAGCAAAAATCTCATTAGGTTATTACATATTATTACTTCTAGCTATAACATATAACGCGCACGAGTGAGACGCTCATTAAGACACTAACTCAAGCAACAACCAACTTCTAAATTAACTAAGCATGATTTAACTGAATGTGACTTTAAAACAAGGGGGAAAGCAGAGAATGAAACCTAGAATGCATGTTAGAACTGAAATGCAAGCTTTTATTAATTTCACTGAAATAAATAGCTGGATAATAAAAATTAGTAGGTAGTTACTTCAAGGATAGACCAAAAAACAAATACATACATAGGTAGAGTGCAAAAAAACAGACCTTTTGGTAGAGCACGCTCCTTGCTTTTTGACTTGGGAGAAATGTCATCCTCATCAGCAACTGATGGGTCGTCAAACAAATCCTGAAACGGTGACTTAACCCTTTTCGACGATTTTCCCGTAACGACAATAGAAGCTGAATCCGAGTGGATCTTTTTCCCCTTCGATTCACTCTTGGCTTTCTTTCGCGATGCTTCCATTTCATCCTCGATAATGAGTCGTGCAGCAACAATATTGCTAAGACCGCTACGTATATGCTCTGCAGCCTTCTTAGCAGCTTGACGTTGGGGTACATACGAAACTGACTTAGCCGGAACTTCACTATCCCCTTCAAATTCATACTCATCCTTCATGGGTTCATCCGACGCCTTCAATATTTGAATATTGTTGGCGACTTTCGAGATCTTTCTGACTATTGCAGCTTTTCTGTCGGGGCTCTTGCTCTTTTCCACCTTCTTCACCTTCGGACGTTCTTTTTCCGTCTCTGATGACGTTTCAATCTTCTTCTCCTTTTCTTTCTCCTTCTGCTGTTGCTTCGTCTCCTTGAGTTTTCCAACTTCTTTGATGTCTTTCGCAGGGACGACTGGGACTGGAACGTCCTTATCTTTAATGCCAGTACTCGAGGACACTCCGGTTGAATTAGGAAGAGGACTATCGGGAGCTTCCCCTCCCTGATCCTTCCCTCGACTTTTGACGGAGCGTATGCTTTCCGAAGCTTTCTTAGCTGCCTCCCTCTGGGGAACTATTAATTCTGTGGGTTCAAAATTAGAACCCTTCTTCCTCTTCCCTCCCGTTTTGGCCTTACCGCGTGCAGCACGGGTCTTCACTTGAGAGCTGACTATGGCTGCCGTATCTGGTTTCTTCTTCTTACCGGTAAATTCTTTTAGAGCACCTTTCGTGGCGACCACATTATTGTTGTTATTAGTGTTATTACTAGCACTGTTTTTGTGGTTATTGGGTAAATCACTCGCAGACACCTCAGACTCACTGTCTGAGTATATGGGAACGTTACCGCGGTTACGTAGATTGCTTCGATTAGCACTTAATTTGGAAGTGGGAGGGGTTATCATGTCTAATTCATCGGAATCGGAAGTGGAGGATTTATTCAATAACTTTTCCATTTGCTTCAACCCTCGACCTTTCGTAGGAACACTTTTTGAAGATGAACTAGCACCTTTCTTCACAGTGCTACTTGAAGCATTTCCATTCTCATTATCGTTACTAGAATCTGTATCAAACAAATACGACAGAGGAGGCTTCCGGGAGCCTCCTGCTGGAGTATCGGAGGATTTATTGGCAGGTCCATCTTTCGCAGTGGATAGAATGCTTTCACTCTCACTCAAACTGGAACAACTCTCACCCAAAAGATTCCTCCTGCGTGCACCGTTCACAAATGTCTTTTTATACGGATTACCATCTCCCGACTTCTTCCCTTTAGTCCCTTTCAAAGTTCCGTTCAACACATCCTTCTTTTCCTCGCCCATAATTAAAGCCACAAGAGAATCGTAGTCTTTATGATTACTCAACACACCGGCGTGTGAATAAAATTTATCGTAGATTGATGGTCCATGATTAGCATCTAGAATGGCTGCTTTTTCCGTCGTGGGCAGTGCATTTAGATCTATCGATTTGTCATTAAGCAATGCCACCTGACCAAACAAAATTATCCATCAGTAATTACCAAACCAAGTCCTAATACTTCACCCTAACATACAAAAAGACATTTTTTGGCAGAAGGGGCTAAGTCCAGTGGAAATTCATTGGACGTAACCCCTTTTGCAAACTCCTTAACCCTCCTATTAAAGCCGACAACACCAAACATCGAACACAAAAACCAAAAAGTCAGCGATTTCTTACCTGTTTTTGGAAGGTTTGTTCACGCAGTCTGAAGAATGTTCGGGATAATTTCTCACGACGACTCACCATGTAACACAAATTGCGAACCTGAAAAATATTTTTGAAATAATTAATAAATTCATCATCAACTAACTCAACACTAGAAGAATTTTTGCCGTTGAGTTTTTGGCAAATTAGCTATATCAACCTATGCCTTACCCTTTCTAGGTCTTGTCTCAATTGAACAAACATTTTCATTTGCTCAAGATCTTGTTCTTGCTGCTGAGTCAGAAGCTGAGTGGTTTCCGGTCGTGGAGGTACCAGTGGTCGATTATTCAATGACTGTGAAACAATATACACGAATTCAATCAAAAACGTTCATTACCAACCAACGTCACTTTATCCCGCCGGTTTCTGGATAGTGTTAGTTTTCAAAATACATACCTTTCTCTTTAACTTCCAGTAATTATAAATAAGGTTGACGATGTCCATGTCGACAGCTAGATTCTGGGAAACATCCTTCAGTCTGACGTATTTGTAGAATTCCGCTTCTATTTGTTGCAATCTAAAAGGTAACAACATCAGAATGGGTTAGATGTTGCGCAGGAGTAATAAGAACACCTGCAAAACGAGAGCCAACAATGTTTGCGATAATTCGTTTGTCAAGAAATGGCAAGTAAATACTTTTCTGCTCGAGCTTGATTTCTTTCTTCGGCTGTCATAGCTCGAGCTTTTCTCTTCTCAGAATCGTCCTCTTCCTCTTCAGACCCAGAATGTGCCGATGACGATCTGTCCGACTTGGTGTTCACACTATGCTTTTCACAGTACGACTAAAAAAATATGAAATACGACTTTAGTTCTGTATTCGGGATGCAGATAATCAAAAAAAAAAGCAAAAAAGACAGCAAAAATATTATAGTGCTCTATAGACCGATCCAAACGCAAATACAGGAAATCGAAATCAAGTCATAAAAAATTACTCTTAGTTTGATGCCATCTTCAGCGTTTTCGTCTACTATAATTGGCTTCATTTCCAAACCGTTTTTAAATGCACATGTTACGTGGTACGCCGTTTTACATGTTTTTACGGAACACTGAATGCAAGCACCTACTTTGTCTTTACATAGGACGCATACTAAAGACCATCGGCTGGGCTGTAATTTATAACGAAATTAAGGAATGAGTCACCAAAATGGTCTGTTTCCCGTATGCGTCGTGCATTATTATAACTATACAACCGTAGACAAAATTTGGATTCAGTATTTATAAATGAAAAAACTGTTTCCTTTCGGGCTTCCTTCTGTCTTCCATAAAATGTAAACTACACCAATGACACAAAAACACAAATGACAAAAGGGTTTTAATGACAAACAACATCCAGCACTTACAGGTATGGAAGAGATTTTTGTGATCGGCTCCATTTTCTCCACGGAACCAATGCTGACTTCAGGAATCCAGATTGCGCAGGCAACATGAGCCCATTTATGACCTGACCGGGTTGCTTTCATGGCACCGCCAACATTTGGACACAAAACACACGTCGGTCGGATGCCAATGGCTGCAACACACAAAAAAGCAAAAAGATTTAGACATACAATTTACTCCAGAGGCATACAACTTTATTCCATAAATAAACTTTGACCCCTTTAGGTTTCACACAGAATCAATGTGGAAGTTTTGCAAAATACAAACTTACTGCAAGTCCGACAAAGCCAGGATCCAGAAGGAATGGTTGTAATTCCGTAGCAAGCTTGATGAACACAGATATTGCAGGAATCACAAAACACCATTTCGTTTCCTTCCTCAGACTCCGGCTAAATAAAATTACAGAATCACACACATTAGTATGCAGTTAGGAACAAACACCACGGTTTAGGTAACGACTTCGCCGTCTGCATCTCTATGTAGGGGAGGCAAAGGGGGAAAGGTAACTCAGTGGAAAAATAACTTACAGATCGACACACGTCGCAGATGACATTTTCATCGTATTCGATTCCCAGACCCTCTTGACTTTTGAGTATGGTTTGAACTTGCTCCCAACACTGCAGTTCTAATTCTTCAATAACTTGTTCCATTAAAAATTCGGAGATGACTGGTAGAGCTTGCATACCCCTGTCAGCATTCGAACAGCCAAGCCAAGCCGCGTCGACATCGTCTAAATCGTAACTACACACTTTCTCAGCCCTAGCAGCCGTCGACACCAACTGATGATAGTCAGGATTGAAGAAATCGTCATGCGTCACCCTGACGTATTTCTTCTTCGGTCTGAAATACACAAATGTAAACGGAACAGTGAAACAATCGTTGAGACAACTGATCACTTCACCACTTAAACAAACGAATGTCATTCAAGCATAAAAGATTCCTTACAGCCTAAAGTCGTGACTTCTTTCAGCGACAGGTGAGATTACGACAACTTCGGGCTCCGGAAGAGATTCTGGATTGACTGGAACCTGCACACCTTTTTCCCATTCTTGCTTCCATGGGTCAGTGATTAACCAATATTCTTCGGGTGTTAGTGGTTCACTGTCCGCCAACTTCATGGCGCTGATAAGATCTTTACGATACAGCTGTGGAATAAAATATAAAGAAGGGCTTAGTTATATAATTAGTCAATTCACTGCACTAACACATTTTCACAACTAAATGCAGAATAATTATGATGAATTATGCAGCAGGTATCAACAATACCTCTGCAGGTGCTTCAGCGGAGTTTCTGTTGTAAATTGAAGACACTTTTAGATCGTTCAAGTGCCTTGGAGTCCACATCCCGCTTAAAGACCCATTGCCACCTGAGTTGGATCCCGACCGAGTACCATCTTCATCAGCATCCGAGCCGCTAGGTCGCCGCCGTCGGCGCTTACCTAAAAAATAGCAATCCAGGATCACAAGCTTGTTTTTGCCATGAATAAAAACAAATTTCGGCCTCACACGGAAGCCCTACTATCACCTTCAACTACAGCATTCCAACTCAAATGATAAATGCTAATCAAGTGGCACGCATGAAACTGCATGACGTATGATTCATAACTTCAGTTGAGCTTAGATTTCGTTAGTATTGAAAAATAATTACCTTGGCTCTCCTCTGACCGGCCAGGCTTCTTCACTCGTTGTGACATTTTAATCTTGCTCTTTATTTCATTTTGTTTCCATCACTATACATAAGCAAAAGAATCAGAATAAGATTATTATTACACTGAATTTGCACACTTGCGAAACATCACTTGGCTTTCCTACTATGGTACAAATTGCTCCACACCAATCCGCCAAAAGACTGATGAAAGATTTCCAGAAACAGACCTCGTCTTGATGGACTTTACACAAACATAATGATTAAACTGAAATCCGTCCTTCTTCATTTCCTATATACTTTCTATAGACTGCATCAGTAGTGAGAAAACACTATTCACCAGAAATACCTATCCAAACCTTGGTCTGGACTTGTTTATAGTCCACAAATTGTTTTCCTTTCTTGGCTTGTTTTTGAATCTCCGATTTGTTTTCAACACTCAACTTAATTTCAAATTTCACTCTCTTAAGAATGCTTAACCAACGATACGTTCTACACATATGAGTTACCCGAATTCTCGAATGACTTACATTCTCCACTCCCCCTTAAACTTGGTTTGGGTAAAAAGAATTTGATCGTGTCATATTTTGTCAATAATGAAAATACTCAACGACCGACGACATTCACTCTCGTGTCATGTACATAGGTAAGGTACATCCAATCACCTGAAATGTGGGGTGTACAAGTCAATGCAAGCTACATATGACCAACATCGAAATGGAAAATTCTGACTGAAATTCCAAGTAGCTAACTTGAATTTCGACTGCCTCCACTTCATCCTTCATCTCACAACGTGTCCCAGTAGAATCCACAACATTCAAACTAGTCAAAATCAACTAACTGACAATTATCGAAAGTCAAATAATAATTAGACATAATTTCCAAAAAAGACTAATATTTACAGATGGCAGCACCAGAAACATCAACTAAAAATTAACGAAATTTGTCAAATTTTCTCGAAAAAACCAGTATTTCTCAACAATGACGGGTACTAGCTTCATTCCAGGATTCCATCGAGGTTATTTAGCCCACCTTTCAATTAAAGTTTTGCGAGGTAGAACGCAATTAAAATATCAATTATTTCCATTCGATCCCAATGACGGATTTAATGGGCACAAATTATTTTCCACAAAAACACATGCAACTTTTAACAATATTTCACTTCCACTTACCGAAAATACACTGTAGGTATTATTTCGTTTGTCGAAAACTTGGAATTTGAATAATTTACTTGAAAAACGCTACATTTTGCACCATTTCTAGCGACATTTTATCACAAATCTGTACAACAACGATTGGCGCCATCATTGAGCGTGAAAAGGGACTAATTCCTTCATTCACGTGGTCTATTTACCAGCCCCTCGTGAGTGCAGCGTTGTCAGCTCATCTCCCTCACTTTCCTCTCCCACCGTCCGCCCGTCCTAGTCCCAGTCCCATTCCTACCACAACACAACCCACTCCTCCACTCCACTCTTCCCATCAAACAAATCAATCATCTTTAATCCTCTTCCTCATCCAATTCATTACCACCACTGCCTTACCCCAATTAAACTCACTCCAATTATTCACACCCCCACCGCTTTTCCCATTCTTTCATTTCCTACTACTTACCGTTACCAGTCCTTGTCATTAATTATTTACTATTTTTAATCCTCATCGTCAATATCACTCAACACTTTACTTTCAATAACTAATAATTCACCAAGCACCCCTTTCTCGCCGTAATGACTCACACTTATAGGCATAGCCTAAATCACAACCAAGACGATGTGATACAAGTATTATGGAAAGTACCTCACTCATCGTCAGATAACTGTAAATGCAAGTTCATGTCTACTATGTAATTCCTAATTTGACTGCATTAAGCAAACTAGATTTTGTTGTTGTTGCCGTTCATGATTAGCATGATGATTGTCATTTCAATTTCCGTTGGTCTGCTTCATGCGTATGTACTTGACTACAGCTACAGTTACATACAGTAATCATGAAAGTTCGTTCATTCCTACTTTTTTTACTCGTTCCACGTGTGCATCACCCAGGGTACTAATTATCCCATATGACTGTGGACTACGAGCACGAGTACGAGTGACAGGACTACGATTACGACCTACTATATTTATTTAGAACTGAACTTGTCAATGAAAACGGAATGTCTTTCAGTTCGTTGTAATATCGTAACCAGAAATGTTTGTAAATGAGTAAATCTAAAGGTGGGTGTGAGTAATCGCAATCTCTTTTACTCTCACATTTCAGCCTATCGTTCACAGTATAATGCTAAAATCAACAATCAATAACGCTAATATAATGCCTTCATTATAATTGCATCAATTGATACAGGTGTTACTAAATAAAGAAACTTCGAGGTTGATGACGCTAATGCTAATGCTTCTGATAATGATGTTGTTCGCATACTCCTATCATCTATCACACATCATGTAATTACTTACGAATGACCAAGCTTTTACACTCCAGCTCTCATTGAGCTCCTGCAATTCCCGTCCTTCCATACACTATGCTACATAGGTATCTCAACGTGGAAGTGGAAGTGGAGTGTAACGGGAAAGTAAATAGCTTTTACTAATAAAATAACAACGTGCAATTATTTGCTGTTACCAGGTATTATCCAGGTAAGGAAATAATTACCGTCATCAAGATCAAGCTGGAAGTGGAACTTTATTTGGTTCGGCATTTCATGAATAGCTGTTGGCTACGTAGGAATAGGAACTAAGAGCATAATAATTATTCGAGTGGTACTAATGACTAATAATAGTAATAATTACTTGCAAGAATAGGAGTAAAGGTACTTAGTAGGAGTTAAAGGAATGAAGAGAGACAGAGAGACGGAGAGGCCTATGGAAATTGACATGAGAAATAATGAATGAAATAGAAAATAAAAGCAACGGTTTGTTGTAGTATTTGTAGGGTAATAAATCTCAAGTATAATAAAGTGAATGTTTATGTTGATGTTGATGCACGCGTAGTAGTATTTGCAATAGTAGAAAAGTAGTAGTACTCTTACTCTGAATTAATGCATTAAGAAGACTCAACGAGTGTAGTACACCATCATATCATATGTGTGCATGTTATAGGCTAGTGGTGGCTGTGTTATGTAGTGGAAAGGAAAGCAATTAGGTAGGGTGCGAAACAGGTGGGATTTGGCAACAATCGGTAGAATGTCCGGGGGTTGGAAGAAAGAGGCAGTAGTGGGGAGCTAAGGCTGAAACGGAGAATTCTTGGATGAGGAATTCAAAATGGGCGAAGGAAGGAACAGACGACAGAAGTGAAATGATGAGGAGGCAACTCGGTCTGTTCGTCTGTCCCTCCTTCGTACTGTCACTGTCTTCTGACGCTGTCCACAAATAACGTCTCCACCCATTCCACCCCACCCACCTCTACTTCCCTTTTACCAAACAGAAGCAACTGACACTACTTTCCCAAAGTCCCACCACCCAAGCCCACAACGTCAAAATAACGTTACCTATGGACAGCCCCTGAGGTGTGTAGAGTACAGTTTGATATTTGTAGCAGTGCAGTGTAGTGAACTGTATTGCCCACAAACGGCACGTCACAGACAGACTCTGATCTGATCTGAGTTGAATTCGTTTCGTTCCTCTATTTTGATTTTTTGTGCGCGCGTTAGCCCCAAAACAGCGATTGCGCCTCCAATCGTACTTCGAGGAACTGAATTGGGCTTTTTCACAAACACAAAATACCGGGCAAATTTCGAATTCGAATTCGAATGCTTGAACTGGGAATCTGGGAAAGAGAGCCCTATAGTGACAACAGTGAGTGTGCCAGCATTGCCAATATATTTAATACAGTGTGGAGATGAGCATGATCTCCAAACGTACGGTTGAATCAAGTAATTAATTTCTTCCACGATACAGATAATACAGAAGATACCTAGAAGCAAAACCTGATTCAGTGAACTAAACGTGCTTTTGTTTTTTCGGTACTCGTCTTTTACTTCCTCTTCCGTCTTGCATCTTGTCTTAATCTTAAAAATAAACTACCGTTCCCAATTTGGATTTTTGAATCTTGAATTGGTAATTTTTTAAACGGGGATTTAATCGAAGATTTGTTCAAAGAGAGTGAGTGCTGCTATATATTACCAATATTATTATTATTATTTTAGTTTTTATTCAATTGAATTAGTATGTGTCAATGTTGTAATTGGAGATCAAAATCAACGACTGTAAACGTTTGTCATTCTCCTCAACGTCTTGTCTGTTCTTGTTGATCGTCATCGTCGTCGGCTTCATTGTTCATCATGACCCATGGTGACACGATATGGTCACGAATTATGATTGACGATTATGGCTATGGCTATAACCAGGACATGGCAAGGTGACTGGTTATCAATCGGCATGAACATACAGCATTCAGCCGTTTATTATTTATTACATGTTACATGACTTCTAGTGCGGATTTTTTATTTATTAATTATATTGTTTTTCCTATTATCAATTATTATATGATTGTGCGAGATTTTAATAATATCAAATATTCCAGCATTCATTTCGCTACTTGAGAATCTCAAGTTGAGATTAGTACCATTGACAGTTTATGCTACTATACTAATAAACGTAAATGTGAAAAGTTAAGAATATGGAACAAAAATAATATAATAGTCAATAACATGCAAAGTTAAAAGTTGGTGTCGGTGGGAAACTAGAAAGTTGGAGACACAGAACGTGATTATGTGTACTGTACATGTGCCGAAGCCAAGCAAAATCCGAACTGCTTGTGTTTAAACGTTAAAATAATGAAATAAGGTCTTGATTGAATTTGAACTTAACTGGATAATACATAGTAATGTATTCTCCTACTACTGTCCTATCGTGTCCGATTTGAGGTGTCAAGATTGGAATCCAGTCGTTGGATGTTGGATGAATGTGTCCTAGGATTTTTCATATTCACATCGTTTTTCTTGATGTGTGTTATTTTCGTAAACTAACTGTAGTACGGACAACAACAAATAATATTTACAAGAGCAGCCTCAACCAGGATGTCGAAAGAATAGTTTTTTTTGTGAAACACTTCTATATTGTTGATTGTGTTTGGACGATGTCGTTTTGGTTTTTTGAACAAGCAGCAAACAAGTCTTATCTTTCGTCATTTGTTGGTGAAAGAGTTAGAAACTTTCGGAGTCTATTTCAGTCGAGATGTTTGTTATTAAACGTTCCTTAAAATAATCACTGACTGTGTTTACCACTTACGCTGTTCTAATTGTTGTCGATGAAAATAAAAGCAAGGTCGCAGAAAACTGATTGTTTACTGGACACTCAATTACAACCACAGCAGAAGGTTCAAGTAAATTTACGCATTACCAAGAAATTTACCATTTGCCGAAAATCATATAGGGAAGGAGAAGTACGAGGATTTGGATTGGGAGATTTTAAAAAGAAGAAAGGCTACGTCATTCTTCATAGCTTTGGAGTTAATACTCTTTGTGGATCTACTTTTTTTCGTTGAATGCAGACTCTTTTCTATAGTTCCAGTATACCTATACGATGACAGCTTTCCAAAATCATCTTGGAGTAGAGGTGAGACCATAAATAGTAGTTTCCTTTGTAATTTTAATAGAATGCGTTGATATTAACTTGGATGAAGCAGAAAAATGAACTACGCGACGACGGTTATTAAAAATTTATTTATTTGTTTTTTAGGAAATAAGAAACCAGACGGAGGATATATCCAGTATTGCAGAGCAGTTCCATAAGTTGTACTATGAGAGTATCGATTCCAAACGCCATGTAAGTGAAATGCATTTGACATTCAACAATTTTGAGCAGTAGTAGGTAATAGAAAAAATAAAAAAATACATTAAAAGTGAAATGAAACGTAGGTTGATTTTTTTTCTTAATTTTGAAATCGTTTTTATTATCGTGTATTTATCCTGTCCTAGTGCAATTAGATTCTGGTAGGTTATATATTTATATGTAAATGTTGATAACTAATGTTGAATTGTTGTTACAGCTGATGACCCGTCTATATATGGAGACCGCAATGCTAGTATGGAACGGAAATCCTTACCAGAACATGCCCGAAATTCAAAAGTTTTATGAACAACTTCCTACCACCACTCATTCTGTTCATTGTGTAGATTCTCAACTGTTATCATGTAAATTTGAAATTTTCAACTCCCTAAGTATATGTGGTTTGGATTAAAACCCATTTCATAGTCTTATTTAGTTGATACTGTTATTATTTTTCTAGTAATTCGGTCGCAGGCCCAATGGTTTGTTAGTACTAGTTTTTGATGTTTTGATAAACGTGTATGCTATTAGTTTATTTATAGTTTGGAAACTAATGTCCAGTTTTTCGTTAGTGAAACGGAAATATTCATAATGAGTAATTTTTTAATTTTCGTACAGCTCATGCCGTAGGTGCTCAAAAAACCCTACTAATTCAAACAGCAGGAAAATCTAGACTTCATGAGGGTAGTGATAAATCCTTTAAGCCTTTTCAACAATCGTTCATAGTTACTGCTCAAGGCGACAAATGGAAAATCGTGTCCGATATATATCGACAACAAATGCCACTAGAATCCCTGGGCTTATCACAGCAAGAACAGCAACTGAAGCAGTTACAATTTCAGCAACTACAACAACAACAGCAAATTCAGCAACAACAACAACTCCAGCAATTCCAACAACAGCAACCTATTCCCCCACAACAGTTTCAGCAGCAGCAGCAGCAACAGCAGCAGTTCTACCCTGCCCAAGCTCCACAGTTTTCTGAGCAACAAAATCAGACTCAGTTATTCCAACAGCAGCAATTAGAGCAACAGCAGTTACTTCTACAACAGCAGCAACAGCAGCTCCAACAACAGCTGCAACAACAACAGCTACAGCAACAGCAGTTCCAACAACAACAAAATCCTCAATACGTACAAGCACAGTTTAAATTTTAAAGGTGTTTCAATTTATTTAAAAGTTGGTAGCAATACTATTTAAGTTAACATTTACCATCTATCAAATAATTACCTAACTGCATTCAGTCAGATGCATTACATTACGGTTACAATAGTTTCTCCGGGATTTAGATCCACTGTGTTTTGTGTCGAATCTTATTTGTTATAGCCATTGTCATTAATCTAGTAGAAAGTGAAAGGCTTGTATAACAGTAACATCACCAGTAGATGTGTTAAAATTTTAAGATCACTAAATTACATGTAATACTATTGAATGCCTGACCTGATCGCTGATGACTGCCGTCGCAGTAATTTTATCTTCGTTGTCGTTGTGATTGCGAAGCAAAGCAACATTAATGTTGTGACTCTGTTCATTCATGGATGATATGTGTCTTCTCTATTTGTCAACGTAATTATTCCTTGTTCTTGTTATGATCAACCTTACTATAATATGCGTACCTATATAAAGTATAAAGCTAAAATAATATATTTCTATTTGTGCAAATCATAAGAACCTATGTAAATTTTGTTGTAAAAATCTAAAAAATTACAAAGAAATATTGAAAGATTTATAAGGAAATAATAAAAATAGTTAATTATTTCTCAGATAATTTGTGGTCATTCCTTTACGTTCGTAATGCTGGATAGGCTCTTTATATTAGCACTAATCATAATTTGAAGTAGGTAATTCTAATACAATCGTAATAATCCCTCATGATTTCCAGCTTTATTGGTGGTCATAGAATCTCCTACTTTTTACTTAGATGCCTTCACTTGCTGCGTCAATAATGAGAATTGAACGCGATTTCAAATTAAATGTTTTGTGCAAATATTTTCACCCACTTGGATATTGTTTGAAAGACCTATGAAAATAATAACTACTATCCTTTTTTATAGGTTTATTTATACCTTCTATATCCAGCTGTTTGTGATACAATTAGCAATGAATTATGTCGTAGTGCCGTAGTGGTAGTACCGTAAAACTTCTAATACAGCCCGGGTCTCCAATACAGCCCGGGGTAAAAGACCAAGTTTGGCAATAAAGCCCGGGGCCCTTAATACATTGTATTAAATAGGTAGAGCCTGGGTTCTAATTCAGCCCGGGGTTTGAAGCATTTGAAACATTAGAGCCCGGGAGCTCTATTAGAAGCTTTGCGGTAGTTTATATAATTATGTCTACTTTCGCTATAGCTCTACTAGTGATAGCAATACTAATAATATTAACGGAAGCAATCAGCTATGACATATAAATGACTAGGCATTGTTTAAGAATCTTTGCCGAAAGTACATCCTGCTGCTGGATTTAAAGATATTACAGAAATATATATACACCTTAAATGTCTTACTTTTTCTCGGATACTATAATCATGAGGAGTCCAAAAATGTGTCAATGGGAAGGCATTAAAGATTAAGGCATTAAGTCAATTAGCTACTATATAGTTTTCAGTTGAGTTTCGTTGTAAGTACATTCCTGTGCTACCCGCACCTGTACCGTTGGTACTCGTATTTTGTGTTTCAACGGAGGAAAAGTCGGCAGATAAGCTGACAAACATCAAATAAATACATTTGGCACAGGTTCACAGTGACTCTTAAAAGCTCTACTCTCCTCTAAAAGTCCTGAAACAGTGAAACCGAAACCCGAAAAAGGGGATTTGCAATGGGATATATCATCATAGCATAAATAGTCAAGTGAATGCAGTAAATTTCTGTTCATCCGTATGCGGAATATTAGTTGACAATTTTGACTTGACACATACATTTTATCGAATTTATAATTGACAGCTGTTTAGGGAGCCTACGGACATTACTCCGTGGAGCGGTAGGGAGATCTGGAGCCCCTATCTGTTGATTAGGACGTTCAAGCCAAAATGGGGGAGAAGTGTCCTTTCGGGAAGGTCACAAGACTTAATTTTTTCTAACTCCCTAATTAACTTGATAGTGTCTGCAAATACCCAAGTACCAATTCTGTGTCCCTTTAGAAGAGTACCTTAGGTGGTACGCGGGAGAGCACGTAAAATACTTTATTTACCCTGGTACTACAATAGTGCTTGCCACAACGACACAGTAACAAGCAAACATTGTGTTATATATAAAATGGCTAATTTAGCACGAAGCATAAAATTGTTTTTGTTTGAAACACTAAATAATTATTAAGTACTTATTCCTATAATCGTGTGTAGTTTCATATAACTATGTATGTATATATGTATATATATTCGCTATTCCTGTTCCTGGTTCCTGGTAATAAAAGATAGTGACGGTGGCATAAGGCATAATAGAAGAAGACAGAGGACATACCTAATTGTATAGATATTAGATATTCTACCTAGAACCTGAATCTACTAATCTACAACCTACACTGGTAACCAACGTACATTCTGGCAAGCAAAATATTGATCTTCTGAATTGTTCCTTGTCGCGAAAGAGCACACTGACAATTACCTTACATTGTACTACTGGGTGAAGCCGTCATCCACAGGATGTATTATGCATTGTAGCCTTTTTACGGTGTACAACTTGACATTACTTTTACTCTTTAGCTACTGGGAAACTGGGAAGACTGGGAACTGGCACTACCAGTACTAGTGCTGTACTATAGCGTATTACTACCCATACGAGTAGAGTACTAAACTACTAAATTTCAGTATAGCCCGTAGATTTTTTTCGTGTAGGCCTGGAAAAAACATGATCTCATCCAGTGTAAAATTTCAAAAAAACTGCATCTTATCTACTGTAAATTAAAAAAACGGCGCCTTTTCCGTGTAAGTGCAAAAAAGCATCATCGTTTTTGTGCAAATTCAAAAACAACTGCGCCTCATTCGCGTAATTTTTTTAAAAATACGTCTTTTCACGTTAATCTTAAATATTTAAGATTTAAGATAATTTTTTAAAAGTCTTTGTGCCCTAAAAGTCTTGTACGTGGCCTACGCCCAGTTACGCTACTGCTTAACTTAGGATTAGACTAGAACTTTGGATTTAGAGTTATACATACACTTTAGGTTGAGAGTGTTCAGTCTGTTCAGGCTTTTCAATCAGCAGAGAGTTACAGTTGTTGCTGAGCTAGTTACTAGTGACAGTCAGACTGAGCCATTGCAAATTGAGACTAGTTGTAGGTATATACATATATTTAATATAATTATATATCACGAAGCTTTAGAGATAGACTTTAGAAGTCAAAGTCTACTAGTCTACCTTAGGGTTTAGAGATAGACTGGAGTCGAGACTTCGAGGCAGAGACAGAGACCTGTATGTGTACTGCGTACTGGTAGCAGTCATAGTGAATATTGCAAATAAGCAGATTCAGTATTCAGTATTCAGATGCCTTGTATAGGAGATGTATGTGTGTAATGGATATGGATAGGAGTAAGACTTGAGACAGTAGACAGGGAAATTGTGGGAGAAATGAAGTAGCAAAAGCAGAAGCAGAAGAGAAGACTCGTATTGGTGTGTGATAATCTGTGACTGATGATGTTACAGCTACAACCTGCAATTGTACGTACAGACAGAGAGACCAGAGAACAGAAGGAAAGCCAGAGTCAAAGCACAGGTAGGATTAGAGATTGGAGAGAGGAAGAGACGAGAAAAAGAGCAGCAGATGAACAGACATAGGAATCAAGTGAGTCAAGAAAGACAAGGGGATACACATTCACATTCATACACACACTGTACAGCTACCCCAAGAAATTGTGAACCCACAAGACCCACAGTCTACTACATCACAGGCACCGAGTCACAGTTCTCCACATTGCTTTAAAGTCAAAGCCAAATCAGTGGCTAAACAGGAACCAAACGTACAAACGTAAATGAACTAGACTTTCATTATTTATTTATTTCATAATAACATCCAACATTTCTCCATTCACATATCACATGTCTGTGCTAGACCTATCTAATCGGAGTCGAACTCAGTATCAATGCTATTCCAAACGAAATCCAGATTCAGCTTAATCAACATTCAGTTCGGAATTGCTATTACTCTTAACTATCAGTTACATACCACACTATTGAGTCTTGACTACACTGCTATTGCTAGAGATTGATCTTTTGATTTGGTTACATTTCAGTTCCGTGTAAATGGTAACGCTATAATTCATAATTGGTGTCGTGTCGTCCGTCGTACTCGTAATTTTTGTTCTTGTCCTGCAGTCTGTCACAATCTAATATCTAATTTTTGATTTTGACTTTGAGTTTGATTGTTGGTCATTGATGGTCGAGCTTGCTTCATTCACAATCAACAAGGGTTAATAATTACTGTAGAATACAATAATACAGTCACAACATCATTACATTCAAAATCCTAATGATTCATGAGCAGTCCCAATTAATCCAGATCCAGCAAACACATAACATGAGTATCAAATCAAAATCGACATCGACGTGCAACAACTAATTATTTCCTTGCTAAACAACATTCGATTTTTATAATTATGGTAGGGGCTTTAATTGACTTTGGTCAGTGAAAAAGATATTTTGATAATTGGCTGGTTTTGAAGAGTTTTTCCCTTTGACCTTCAGGTCATTTCCCCTTCCTCTCACTCCTGTTTAAGTACTGGTATTTACGATCGTTTGGGCGTTGTGTATTTGCAGTGTGTGTCTTTACATGCGTTCGTGTTCTGGTTCTTCTTCTACGAACTTCAGCCAACTATCAACTAAAGAATCATCAATCCTCGTCTTGTGATTGTTAAATTCAAAATTAACGAACTGTACTCAAGTAAGTAAAATAAAACTTGATGTAATGTGTGTAAGTTCATTGATTAAGATTAAACATGCAAAACAGTCGATTTAGTAGTCTTTTTGGTTACAAGTGAATGATATGTTGTGGTGTGCATGTAAGTAAGTGGAGTGTAAGTAACTAATTGCAATTATCAACAATCAATTCAACAATTTATCAACGATTAATTATCGTCAATCGTAATCCGATTTGATTAGGTATATTGATGTGTGCAAGTATAACGGACAACGGACGGAAGTGTCGTGTAAATATTGAGTGTAGAATTGAGAATTGGAAATATCCAAGTATTTTTATTTTTCTACTTTTCTTTGTTGGTGCATACTACTGATGGCATAGGCAATTGCTTGTACCAAAATAAAATTACAATTTTAGAACAAATTAAAAAGAACAACTTGACAACTTAACCATGAGTGGCGAATGGATGACATTAACAGGGATGGTCAATCAGTGCTCATTCACAAAGGTTATAGGTGGTATACAGAATTGAGTAGATAATTATTTTTGAAGTTCGGACTTGGAATTTCTCCTCAATTATTCAGCCTGCTGTGTTTAGTGTTTTTGTGTTATATATCATCATTATAAACGTGGCGGTCCTAAAATAGTTATGTTTGTTCAACAATCAAATCTACTAAGATTAACATTAAAATGTCAAGTGTCAGGCGATATGAACGTCTGGAACCGTTTCAGCATTCAGTTGTTATTATTTTTACAAGCAGCTTTTCGCAATATCGATTTTGTTCTAAGTTTTTCTCATGTCAGGATATATGTTGACGATTGTTGAATTTTCTGTTTATGTCTACTTTTGACGGTGGAGCTATTCTCTATTGTAGTCAGCACACGTTTTTAACTAACAGTTAATATTGTATATGTGTCATTTAACATTTAATAGTGATCGTTGCTTGAGCGAATGTTCGTAGTTCATTATATCGTGCTCCTTGGAAGGTGGTTCTTTTACTCAGCATTGTTCTAGATTGTTTTTCATAGTTAATGATTGTTACCAGTATTGCCAGATTCATTTTCAGTGGTTTTTGAAGACTTACCACTTAGGTTGTACTGCTGGTGATGTGGATGTTGATTTTATCTTCTTTTAAAACATTACTTTGGTATTGACTTGGTTCGTTTTTACAAGGGAAATAATAAATGAATTAAGTTCTAAGCTTTTTAAATAGACAATAAATTGTAGCGTGAAATTTTTGTAAGGGATGAGGCCTACTATCAACTAGATGAATAAATTATTATTATTAATTTTTAAGTCTGAATTCAAAACAGTGAGTTGGTAGTACGGTATTTGAGGTTGAGTTAAATTGTAATGGGTATGGAGTCTGGAGGGTCTGGACTGGGTACAATTCTTTAGATAATGTTAGTAGTAGAATCGAGGAAGTCACAATACTTGCTTCAGAAAGGGTTCCCAAAGGCATTTCGAATGTAAACTTTGCAACTGCACGGATTGGCTGTAGGTATTGCGGAACATTTACTTATTGCCTGCAATTTTAATGATTTTCAGGTTTTGTCTTACCTTGAGTTTAATTCGATTATACCCTGAAATTACATTGAAATTTGGAACTGTACAGAAAATCAATGTACCAGGATTCTGCCTCTTGAAAGGATTTCGATGAAGCAAGGAAGCCGTGTTTGATACCCCGTTGAAGCTGAGGTGAGTGAAGTCATTTACCACTTTATTAACTTCTGGTGAAGGGATTTTATACTCCGTGTTGTAAAAAAGCAAGCAACGATTAATCTAAAACGCTATCGACTAGCTGGTCTAAATTTATTTCAACGATTAATTATGAAACCAACTTTTAAAGTAAGCTTTCATTTTGATGATTTATTAACGTTTTCCCAATGAGAGTTACTTCAAAGCCAGGTTATGCAAATATGTTGTTGCTATTCGAAATAGGGTTTGTTAGCATCTGTTCTGTAACAAATCTGGTTCAGTCAGTTGGAACATCAGGTTGATGTCAAGTAAATAGTGGTGGTTTCAAACGAACTAATATACTCCGGAGGTAGAACGAATCCAAATGTCTGAATTATTGCGTAGTCGGCGAGTCGTAACCTTCTGGGTTTTAATTCTTCGTTCCATTTCAGAGTTTATGAAATCAATTGTGCGTTCATGAGTAGTGGGAATACCACATGCTTGCGCTGATGAAGGAAAGGTTTTTGTCAGATCAGTTTTCTGTTAACACTGCATGGATCGGCAATGCAGTTGTGTGGTTTTTTAAACGATGTTTCTAGTCTTTTTAGTTTTTAGATCTTTGTAGGTCATGCTATTAAGATGTACTATTATAGGATCACTATCGGTCATCAAGCTGTTTTCAGTGTAGTATGTTTAGTATTCGTTTGTAATTTAGTATGATGGAATGAAGTGTTTACATAAATTCCATTTGAATAACTGGATCTTATTTATTTATATTTTTTCCTTGTAGATGTGCATATAGGTACCATATGCATCCAAGATTTTGAATGCATACCTATGCAAATTATTTTATGTCGGTACATTCTTTCACGTTGCACTTAATTTATAAGTATATATCGCATATTTTACCACTTCTTAACGCCAATATAAATGTAACAGTGAAATGAAATTATTTATTTCTCTTCAAAAACTGACTAGTATCTGTATAAAACTTCGATTAGCTAATTATACATTTACAATAGAGGCTGTTACTGCAGTAAATTTTTTTGAGGTCGCTATAAGTAATTTGTGTACCGTAGTAATTATGCAACCAGTATAAGTAATAGTAATATAGTCAGTGAAAGTCGTTTAGTTTATTTGTATTCAGAATATAATTGACTCTAATTCCAGATATTATTATTACGCACTTTCAAGATGTTCATATTGTTTATTGCTTACTTTTATACCGCACTGTGTGAAAACTTGGTACACAGTGGTGTGGCGTTGTCGGTCACAAAAGTTTTGTGTATTAATAACAGTAATTATTTGTCTGGCATAGTTTCCAAAATGTCGAATGAAATTGCAATGCATGATATATACGTATAGTATAAAGAAGATGTATTTGAATGCGAACGTGTTTAATTCTCTTTTTACAGGACATGAGGATGGCCTCCACTAAAGATCGGCCTGTGGCTGGAGGTTCTTATGAAAGAGACAGTAGTTCAGATACGGAAGACTACCATGATATAGATGACCGACGAAGGCGAGTTTTCAAATCGCGATTAAGGTGTGTTTTCACTCTGTTTCAATTTTTTATTTTCTCTGGGTATTTGTTATAGTCTTACATACTGTTAATGCAGTATCTACATGTAATTATAATTATAAAACACGGCGCTTTACAACTAGCTTTGCATGTTGTTATGAAGAGTTAATTAGATGACCTTTTACATTTCAAATGCTAAACCATGCAGTGGGTCTTCCCAGCTTTCCGTACCCATGTTGTCATTATCGTTGTAAATTACATCGATATTTTGTGCTGATAACGCTATTCTTTTACAAATAGGTCATATAGTATTATCCAAGAAGTTAGAAGAGTAACTTGTCTTTAAACAATCTTTAGGGACCTCCCACACTCAATGTAAATATCAAATAGATGTTCGACACCTGGGTGATATCCGTATCGTATTTAAGTACATGTGAACTTACATTTTGTTGTGAAACTTTTGAACGTTGTGTTATTTTCTGGCCCTGTGGTGTGACACCATACCGACACATTGCAACTAGTCACAACTGGTATCTTGTAGCTCGTGTCATAATGGATGCTTCAGTGGCAATACAAACGATATGCTGTCAGCCAGTGTGTTGGCAATTCATGTAGGTACTGCAGCGTATTCCTGCACAATCCGCCAACTGAGTATTCAGAGGTAAACATCATCGGTGGCAGTTGCAGAAATTCTTATGGAATTCAATGAAGCTGTGGGAAGAAAGTATCTGTCTTTGGCATAGATAATACAGAAACGTGCTGTGTTTGTTTTGAGTAAAATTTGCCAGGATCTTCACTGTCAGAGGCTCCGGAGCGTTTTGATTTTCAGCGGGGGCAGGAGGGGGCATTAACTAGTAAAATGGTATGTACATAATGTTAAAGCATAATGCAACCATCAAATTCTGAGGAGGGGGCCATTTGCCCCCCGTGCCCTCGGGTTCCTGAGCCACTGTTCACTGAATTTCTATATTTGCATTCCTCTTTACGAAAAAACTACTGCGGACACTGAACTCATCAACAGTGACGACCTTAATATGCTTCCGTATCTCCTGGCGCGTGCAAGTGTAGCAAGTCATTTATGTATTTTTGAAGTGCTGTTCAACTCGCTCTGATCTGAATTTTAAGTTGACCATAATAGTGTAATGGTGTTCTCTACTTTATAGATCGTTATTTGAAAATCATAGATGAGCTTTAAAAATATTCTTAATTAATCCTTTTGCTGAATAGGAAAAAGGAGTTGGTAATTCTTTGACTGCCTTATGGTTTTACAGTCTTATGGCATATTTGTAAATATCTAAGCATATACTCTGACTCTATGCAATATGAACTTCCTAGTGGTGCGTGTGAGCCGAATTCAATATAATTTTAGAATTTCTGTGATGCAAAACCAAATGCTTGTATTTTGTTCCGCAGAAAGCTTCCCTAGCCAATAAGTAGTCATATTGTCATCAGGTTCTTGAGCTTATTTTTTTAACAAAATAGAAAAGACATGCATTTGGTAGAATTTGTAGAAGGAAGCAAGTTTTTACCGAGGTGGCAATTACATGCCAGAAAATAGACATCGACAAATGAATTAATTCAGCTATATGCCTACCGTTAAATATGTTATGTATTGTTTGATGAATTGTTGTGGTGGATTGTGTACTGCCTATCTGCTTACATTATGCCATGCGGTGATTTATTATTTATTTGAGAAATAAATTGATAATATGAATAATTCGGTTTGAGAGGCAATTTATAAATCAAGAACGCTTATAGAGGTGACTATGTGAGTTTCAAATACCATCGATTTGTTTTACTAAACAGCGCTTAAAGTCAATCACGTAGCTACCTTCATAATCACAAGTGGCTATTATGCTGTCAGTGTTGTTAACACTAGATATAGAAATACGATGAGAGGGGAATTTAACGGGACTAATTTGAAATATGTGAAATTTATAATTAGAATTAAACGTGCTGCATATCATGTACATAAAAGCAAAGGCAGCTTGAAGCAACTTTTCATTGGGCATAGTCATGACTATTATGAGAGCAAGACTAGTAAATGAGGCAATAATTTGGAGGAGTATACTAATTCTGTACACACGTGGGACCTATAATTATATGTGAGTTATTTTCGTTATTCATTTTGTATGATTCTGTTTTGCTATTTTGTATTTTTACACTGACGACAGTACTGTATTTTGTTTACGGGTTAGACTTAGGGAAGAAGAACCTTGAATTTCTAGATAATAGATAATTGGAAATGTATGGTTGTGATTAATAGTTGGTAGCTTACAGTGATAAATAATTTATTAGCATTTCTAATTGTACTTGAAAAAGGTAGGCTTCCAGCTCGGAATAAATTCATTCTCTGTGCAGGTAAAATTGGTGGGACATAGGAGAACTAGTATATACAAAAGCTGACTCCTAAACAAACCTTGGTAGTTCATGATTCATTGTACAGGAATATCTATGCATAATGATCAGGTGGTGAAAGACTTCACTTATTGCAATAGAAGAAATGGAAAACGAAATTAATGAACTAAATGATTACGTTTGTTTATTTATATTTGTGAGCACTTTGATTATTGACTGTAGATTGTAGGCCTGTAGGAAATAACTGAAGAATTTGCCTGTGTCATATTGTAGCTATAAAGTAGGTAGGTATGTATCTTGTGTTTAGTTTATCGTTTACCAATTTTATGGATAGTTAGGTGCCTACTCTGACATCATGAAAATAGTGGTACTCTAGGTCTTGGTGTGTTCAATAGACGAGCGGAAATGTATAAATTCTAGCTATTTCGTTCATCGAGATGAATTATGAATTTCATTTTATCTTTTATCGCCGTATCCGGCGCATCTGAATAACTAGTAGGTACCTACTGATCTGTGATACACATGCACAATCTAATGCATTTCTGTGCACAATTTCCATTGAGTTTTCGGTAACCACTTGGCGACTTGACCTTCCATTATTTGACAAATCAAGAGAAGGAACCGAATCTCGGAATTAGGGATAATCGAAATTCATGTAGGTACATACTTTGCATGTGCATTTTGCATATGTACTTAAGGTATGTATGCTGTAGCGTATACATGGCTTTGAAACTAATTGTAACTACCAGCTTTTGTATACGAACCACAAAAACGTTTTTGAGATGATGATACAATATTGACAGTGACGACGATGACGATGGTGACGACAAGATAGATAATAAGAGATAGTTTAGTTTTAGTGTAGTGACTGTTGGTGACAGGAGACGGTGGATGTTTCGTTGGCTGCAATCACAATGTTCAATGTGAGGATTGAGGATCATGTCAGTTACTACTTAAGGATATAATTAACGAAACTCTCTAAGAACAATCTCAGGCCATTGCTTCTAGTCTCAAGTTAGAAGAAGAAGGGAAGACTGAATTAGTGGAGAGTGTAAACTCGAAATTCTAAAGTTAAAGTACCTATGGTGCTTAGACACCTAAATAGATCCACAAACTATCAACATTACACATGTACCTATTAGTCACACAGTGTCAGAGTCGCCTTTTATTCTCTTTGTATGGATAGTTATAGCAACAGTTCGAAGCCAAAGCCATGTTTGGTGCAAAAATCTAGCATGACGACTAGTAGTGGGAATGGAACGTCTACTCCAACCAGCCCTAGCAGTATGGATATTGGAACCAGACACAAACTATCAAGTGTTCACCGAAACAGGTAGTCTGCCACTCTCTGGACAAAATTTTATCATCGGCTTGGCTGCCAGTACTTAACAACCATATTTTAATTTTAGACTCTTTCAAAACTAAAATATTAACAATAACAATCTATACACCATCTACATCATTCACCATTTTTTATAAATTGCTCTCAGCCTCAGTCATCTTCTAAAATATTTGTTACTCCCAATGGTCATTCAACGCGTGTCGGCCTTGCTGTTTGTATCTCAGTTTCCGGGCTGTATCGTTCCTTTCTTTAACTTCGACTGTTGTGGTACTGCCGCATTATATCCTGTCAAAGAATAAATGCATACTCAATCTTTGCGGCTCTAAAAACCGATGGTCTCAAAAATCACTTGCACTGGAAACAGTACATTGCAAATGTGGATGGACTGCATTATGCGTTAAATAATTCGTCATTTATCATTCGTTTGAGTTCTTCCATTGTACTCAAATATTGCCCTTGAGAAGCAAAAAAATATATTTCAGTGATGGTAGTGAAGGTATTGACCTAGAGCTAGGAAGATCAATTATGCAGTTGCTGTCAAAGAAGCATACACGAAGATTACTATTATATTGAAATAAATTGAAAACCTAAAATATTTCCTTGTGGAGCTTTTTTGTGGTCCCATTCTCGAAAACTCAAATTATGCTTCCAATAGCGATAATAATTGTAATTTGAAGATATTTACTTTCATCTCGTGATGCTGTGTTTAGCTTGCTATTTCATTGTGAGGCATGACAGTTGAGTGACTTAATGTTATTTTAATGAGATATGACGCACGGCCTTCTCAAACAACATATTCCATACGAAGTGTACAAAGCATTGTGTACTACGCATTACTTTGAAGATAATTTGAATTTTATGGTCATTTGGTCATTGGTAGTGAGGAAGGAAGTCTTAGCTGTAATTTCTGCGCAATTACTGTTGGGGAATTTTTCCTTTAGTATTTCAAAAGAGGCTGTCATCTCAGATAATCAGTAGGAATTATTATCTTTGTGAATAGCATGTCATTAGTCGTCATTTTATCTTATCCACAAAATTAGTGAGTTGGCGATTTCGATTTTCAACTTCTTTTTAATTTAATTCATTTGTAACTCCTTTTTGTCTTGTTTGTAACTCTGTTTTATGTGAGATTCTTGATAATAATTTTGATCTTGATTGTGATGGATGTATATATGTGCGTAAATGTTCCAAAGTTTCGTACGTTACGTTAGTTTACCGGCGAACATATTTTACTGCAACTCTTTGAAACAGTAGCAAATTTGGAAATTAGATTTGTTAATGTTTCTTCTGCTACAGTGGGATATATGCTTTCACGGTGTTGTATCCACCTGTGCTAGCTTTAACTTTCATCGTGGATGAATCATAGTCTTCATGAAGCATATTATTGTTAGCTCTTATGAATCTTACGATAGCCAAGTTACGGTAGTCACGCGTCATATACCTATACATAGTCTGATAAACTACCTGAGCAGTGTATAATTTCATCTATGTAATACTAACTAACCAAGCGAAGTATGATAAAGTAAAGGTCGCCTAATATATGTATATTATAAGTTTTCGAAATGGAAACCGAGTGGCTAGTGCCATAGTTCATAACGACCACTTTGACAACTATGTTTTGGCTTATAGTTTGTAATATTTTTCATCTATGATGTAAGCATTTTAGTTTCATGGAATATTAGGTCTTGAACTTTTATGAGAACGTCCACGTTGCATGGGTCCGACTTGATTAATAACTTCGTGGTGTACACATTTATTTTGCGTTAGTTTATAATCGCCAAGACTCAAAAACTTCCAGCCTAAATGCTCTCAAAGCCAAAGAATATCCGCTCAGCGGAAACACGTATTCTTCGGATGGTCATAATTGTTCTACTTATTTTTTTATTTGTAAACATAGTAGGTAATTCAGTGTACTAAAATCGTAAAATTGGTATATCGTAAAAGCATAGAAATGGTATTTCCAAATATTTATCGATAAAGTTGTAAAAAATATGCATTTATCTGACTTTCTTTAGTTTTTTATGTTGTAACATTTGATTCTGACCTTTTGTGTTTCGTTTCGTAGTTGATGAAAATTAGTGTGTAATTTACTATCTACCAGACTAGATACTAGATGGTGTACGTTTATTCGTGCTTACGGACTTGCATAACGCAAGTTGCATTGATTTACATAGAATTCTGCTCCTATTATCACATCACGGTATAAGGTAACGTATTAGTGAGGCGACACACTTGCCTACAGCTTGGTTTTTTGTTTTGATGCTGTTCCGGGCATTTATCAAAATTTTAAAGCTAGGTCTACATATGATGTGTCAGATATGGAGTGAAGAAGAATATATCGTTTTTAATTTAGGTTACCTAGTACAGCCACTAGCTATCCTACGCTGTTCATTATAGTTCGTATAATGGTCATGTGTGTATTATGATTTAATCTAGCGTGTACTGTCAATACTCTTCCTGATTCGTGTCCCTAGGCTCGATTAATCAATATTATTTCGTAATAAAAAAGATAATCCAGTATAAAAGTTCGTTTATGTTCTGATCACTACTGTGAAACTCTCTGATAGTCTAAAACCCAAATTAAACTTTTTCTAGTCTTATTTTTGTAAAATATACACGTATCTCATCCTGTACTGGTTTTATGTATCTCTGGCCTGGATAATTTGATGCTAATAGTAAAGCCATGGTCATATTCATCTTGCTTAGGCGTTCATCCGCCGTGCGTGTCAAATATCCAATTCTCTCATTGAGTAATTCCGTGTGTCTATAGTCTTAAGCTTCGAAAAGTTGTCAGCGTATTAATTTCTCTATATGACCTTTACCATTCCGGTCAGATCATTTTGTTGAACGAGAATGGTTTAAGATTAATATAACTTAATTTATATGAATAATCCTTATACAAAATATGATGTCATCAGTTTATTTCCACTCTTTCCTCTACGATAGTCATAATAATAGGGAAAGGTATTGAACTGATCGCACATTATGCTCGACATTTACTGCTAATTAAAACGATTAAGATACCCTTTGGTAGCTTTTTCGAAACAGTTTTTTGTACTTGAGCCTAATTTGCGTTTTATTTCTGACTAGGTATGTCTCTTGGATTATTGGTGTGTTGTATTTTTTAAAGCATTAATTTGATTGAGAATGTTTAGCGATACCCTTGGGTCAGTACTTCCATTTTGAAAAACACAAAGAATTGCATTCTTGGGCTGAATTATATCCCAAGACTACAGACTTTTAAAAGGAAATTAGAAATACCTATTTCAAAAATTCTGGTGAAACTCAGAATCTAGGAGTGTTCTACGGTGTGGCATTATGACGTTATAAGCACCATTTTCGTCCAATGTGGACTCATAAATAATCATAAAATAGTTATTTGTATAGATTGTTATTAGCAATTTATTTTACTCTGTCATTAGCTGTTTTAACGAGAATTATTTCAATTATTATTATTATGAATAATTGAGACGAAAAATTTATGGGCAAATATGATACAAAGAAAATGTATTAATTATAACGAGTAGTGTGGTTACTGTGAATTCTCGTGCGGTAGGTACGATTTTAACTTTGTACACTTAGGAAATTATTATCATTATAATATATATCGTCGTTGGAAGTGCACAACTTAATAGCATTTTCGTAACGTTATACGCTTGGAATTTTTCTGAGGATGTTAAGTTTTGCATCTTCAACGTATGTATATACATATGCGCGAAAAAACCCTTGGATTCGAAGTTTGAATGGATATTTGAACTTTCAACTACTTGTATGTATACACATGGTAACGTGCAGTACTTTCCTAGCAGATATTCACTGTCACAAATTCCAGATGTTCTCGGCTTTAATGCCGTTCTATGCTCCGAATAAGAACACCGTGGGATCACATAACAGTAGTAAAAAATATGACAGAACNAAAAAACCCTTGGATTCGAAGTTTGAATGGATATTTGAACTTTCAACTACTTGTATGTATACACATGTTAACGTGCAGTACTTTCCTAGCAGATATTCACTGTCACAAATTCCAGATGTTCTCGGCTTTAATGCCGTTCTATGCTCCGAATAAGAACACCGTGGGATCACATAACAGTAGTAAAAAATATGACAGAACATAAGGGTACAACACTGTGTAATCAATTAGTATTATTACATATGCGGATCTGATTTCGGTTCGGACATAAGAATTTGTTTCGATGTTCGTATCAATTCGATAAGAAGAACATATTTGATTAATTGAGCATATATCCAAACTCTTGGTTAAGGTTAGAGTTCTGCCTTGCATTCAATTTATGGATAACTAAAGGCAGCTCCAAAACTTCTTGGCTTTACCAGCAGCCTGCATGAGTGTAGAGTTATTGGATGAAATGTTTCTTTGTGCATGCATCTGCATACATATCTCAAATCTCAGGTTTCTTGCTTAAATGAATTGTAAGTAAAATAATAAATACATGTACATACATGCAATGGTTGTTTTTTTAAAGAGCGGACCGATCAAGGAGCAGTGGGTGCCATTCTCTGATGAAGCTGCATGGAATGAGTCACGGGAATGAGTCGGGGAGAGCTGACGGAGCTGTTGGAAGTTCTTCAGCAGTTGCTCTGTCTTTGTCCAACGCGGTTGCTACATCCTACATGGAGGAGCAGCGAATAACATTAGTTGTGGATAATACACGTTTTGTAGTCGATCCTTCCATTTTCACTCAGTATCCGAACACCATGCTTGGAAGGTAAGACACGGAAAGCAATTCTATCACTTGCTCCATATACTATATCCCTGTCTGTTTGACTTTCCTGTATGTGGCCTATTTATTTTCGGAGTCTGTTATCTGTCTTTAAGTTTTTTGTGTCTATGCTCTCATATAAAGTTGTGTAGGTGGTTATTGCTATTGCTGCAGCTGATTGTTCATAAAATGTGTTTTGACAGAATGTTCAGTTCCGGGATCGAATTTGTTCATCCCAATGAGCGTGGAGAGTACATTGTTGCCGATGGTCTTTCAGCTACTGTTTTTCGAGCCATTCTCGAGTATTACCGGGGCGGAATGATTCGCTGCCCGCCTACTGTTAGTGTTCAAGAGCTCCGTGAAGCTTGTGATTACCTTCTCATCCCCTTTGACGCTAGTACCATTAAATGCCAAAACCTTAGTAAGTGGTATAATTAGCACTCAAAAATATGCTCCTATTCTATTGTAGATACATATTCCATTGTATGTGTGTCAAATGGCAGTGATAACATGGATAGAAGTTTCCTTTCTTTATTTGCTTGAGTTCCATGCCATCTGACTCTTTAAGTTGAATGAATGCACTTTGATCATTGTAAACTTACTGTGGAATTTGAAACATGTGTAAACAATATTAATTTATTGGAATTTCAAATAAGTAATTATTATATTTTTTATTTGTCGACGTTTATACTACAGTTTGTTGAAGGAAAGTTATTCTTTTGAGCTGGATTTAAATTTACATAAACCGTACATATTTTAATTAACAGCGTGTTCTTTCAAGATATAGTAGAACAAGAATGTTTTCTCTGTTCTTGAGATTTGTGAGGATGACATAACATCTATACGATGTCCCTGTTACACATTTATAATTATCGTAGTTGCAGGGCTCAGCGTACGTCACATTCTTACAACTACAGCACCCTTGTTGGACGGTACAACTTGTACCTCTATTAGTGTATATTATTAGCCCAGTATTGGCTTACACAACATTGAAGTACTTCAGTATTGGAATGAGTTCAAAAATAATAACTATCTGTTGGAAATTTTTGTGAAAGATGAAAATAATTATATCGGTGTTATCATTAGGAGGCCTACTTCACGAGCTTTCAAATGAAGGAGCACGCCATCAATTTGAGGGGTTTCTGGAGAAATTAATTCTCCCATTAATGGTGAATTCGGCTGAGAGAGGTGATCGTGAGTGCCACATTGTTGTGCTTATGGATGATGACTGCGTAGAATGGGACGAAGAGTATCCACCGCAAATGGGAGAAGAGCATTCTCAGAGTTAGTAATTATTTTATCAAATTCACTACCTTTATAATGGAAAGATTCCTCCATTTTACGTGTCACTACCTTTATAATGGAAAGATTCCTCCATTTTACGTTTCACTACCTTTATAATGGAAAGATTCCTCCATTTTACGTTTCACTACCTTTATAATGGAAAGATTCCTCCATTTTACCTTTCACTACCTTTATAGTGGAAAGATTTAGTAACTTATGTACGCTTCTTTCAGCTGTGAATAGTACCGCGTTGTATCGGTTTTTTAAGTATATTGAAAACCGAGACGTGGCCAAGCAGGTTTTAAAGGAGAGGGGTTTGAAAAAGATACGACTTGGGATCGAGGGTTATCCTACTAACAAAGAAAAGGTAATTATTTTTTAATTTGTTATTTTTAATTATGAATGTATATTCATTATTGTGTCGGCTTAAATGATTGTTTGAGCAAGCTTAGCTGCCTACCAAGTAATTTACTAGCGGGTAATTTGTACTTTGTTCAGATTAAAAAACGGGTTGGAGGACGAACTGAAGTAATTTATAACTATGTTCAAAGGCCTTTCATTCGTATGTCATGGGAAAAGGAGGAAGCTAAGAGTCGTCATGTTGATTTCCAGGTAAGTCCTAGCGATTTAAGTTATCGCAAAGCTCCTTTTTGTATCCGCGTACATTCATTTAGTTCCATGTTGTTACCTGCTATTGGTTTTTAATAACAGTCTATTCTACGCTGACATAAATTTAAACTATCGGTGAAATAATTGTAGTGCGTGAAATCGAAATCCGTGACAAACCTAGCCGAAGCGACTGCAGATCCTGCAATCGATCAACCAATGGGAGCGATGGCAATCGAAGTTCATCCTTTACTTGATGGTGTTGCTAATATGAATGTGAATGCTGAAATAGCCCCAGTTAATATGGTAGCACAGCAACATGCCGTTCCTTCTCCAGGATTAATTGGGGCACCTGGACTAAATGTGAATCATAATTTTCCTGGATCCCCACAACTCCGTCTGAATGAGCCGTACCCGGAACAAGTCCCGCCCGTTGATGACGCAATCTAATCTAACTAGATCTATCAAAAATAATTGTCCACGTTAAATTTTACAAAAAAGCACAAGTTCATTGAATCATCGTGTATCTATTGTTTAATTATTATCTATGCTTAATGGTAAGAAATTATTGCGATTAGGTAGTGAATATTACTAATATTAGTTTAATAAGGTACTTATGCAATACGATACGAAATTCGTGTTTCACATTTTACAAATGAAATAATATTGTTACTCTTCTATAATTACCTTCATATAATTGCGATTAGTATACCGAAAGTCAAGTGTAATATTTAATCTTGGAGAATTCTTCCCAAAAATATTTAACTTGTACATTGTTGTTACATAGATAAGCGTGTTGAGGAAGAAAAACAGATTACATTTTTATATTGGATCCAATTTAATAAAAGGCTTGCGATGCGTCACAAGATGTATTGGATTGAAAGTTGACGTGTGTAGCTAGTGGTAGCTGTAATATGAATCGCCGTTTCCATTCTTTTTTCTTTTTGTGTAATCGTTGCAAAGGATCTAGCGCAGTCCTGCAAGTATGTATGTTTGTCATCATGAGCACTTCCGTTCCTTAATTCTTGTATCTTAGCTAATTAAAACAATTCCCAAGCTTAACTTCTTGTTGTGAAATAACTTTTGAGATGCCTATTTGTAATTCTAAAAGTGATGTTTATGTGGAGAGGAAAGAATTGAAAAGACAAGAGCATTCCACGATACCATCGTCATCTTCTTGTATAATGAATAAGAAATTGTGTATTATGATTACTTGGTTACTCAGAGTTGGAAACGAAATGAAGTTCTTTGGGAATAAGACGTTTTTCTAAATTACATTTCGAATAATAATGTTACTAGTTGGTTTATGACAACAAAACTTTTCTTACCTCTGTACTCTATTTATTCCAAGAATAATGATGATTTTCCATCTTGCATTTGTTTCTAAAAGCCGCGTGTACAACTTGAGGATAAAGTGTAGGATTAGATGAATCCATCCGTATGTTACGGCTATGCTATATTATTGCGCATTGTTAAACTGCAAACTGACTATACATTAGTATCTAGATATTAGAAATAATTATTAGTAAATATGGAATGCAAAAAACAGTGTCGTAACGCAGAAGGGTATTTTAGGTAACTTTTTTTGGTGAGTGTTACAGCCGTTTTTGAGCACCACGAGTTCTTATCCTATTATCAGAACGTACGAACGTTCATTACAAGTAAGTCAACTACATTAATATGTATAATAATAAATCTATACACGCCTTAGTTCACTATGGGTATAAATTATTATTAACATTTTAGTGGATCGTAATATTATATGTCTGGCAAGAATCAAACTCACTTAAGTGTCCATTTAATTATATGTTTATACATAAAGGAAGGGAATTATTCGATTTGCTACATTGGGTCTGTATTATGGTTATTGTGAAATTGACAAGTGCAATGCATGCGAAACAAAAATAATACAATATAACGCTACACTATTACTTTCCACTTATTATTATCAAAATCAGAAACTGAGATATTATACTTCTGTATCAAATTAGAACGATATACTGTAGCTAATAGCTATATTACATCATACATTTCGAAAAATTTTAAGTACGATTTACACGCGGATAAGAATGTCATGTGTGTGTACCAGCACGTTACAGCATACGACATAAACAATTTACAAATAATTATATCGATCGGCGTAATTAATAAAATCGGAATGAACAAATCACCCAAGGTAGGTAAACAAATTGCATCGATTATTTTAACAGTGCTGCAAGAAAAAGCAATAGCAGTTACCATATTCCTACGTCGGCTGGGCATTTTTCCTTAATTTAAATTTGAACAAAAAATATTATGTCATGTCCATAAAGTATATTGCATCGGGGAAAACAAATTGAGGATAGGTATGGCTGGTATAGCTAAGTAGAAGGACACAGTAGAAAAAATATTCTGAAGAATTTAAATAATATATTTTTTGCTGTCTATTCTTTTTTCTTAACTAGCCTTAAGCCTCAATTCGTCAAAGCTTCACTGTCGTAGGGGGTTAGTGTAATACAAGATTATGTACATAAGTGCAGACAATTTGAGTATGGCTTTGAGTCAGGATTTACACTCATCAAGAGACAGGACAGCGTGCAATAGTATAGTTTCATACCTACCTTCCTTTTTATTACACCCAAAAAACAGAAAATTATTTCCAGTATGGTTATGTATCTACCTAAGAGCAGTTTATATTGTATATGTTATATGTATTCCAGTAGACAGTATTATGCATATACTACTTTATTTTTAGTAAGCATAGTAGTTTATGTTTCTATAATCCTGTATTAAACATTGAGCACCATGCTTTCTTACTTAACTCCAGATTCATCCTTATAGATGTGAATTTTTTACGGTTACATACGCACAATGTACGTAACAACTTGTGCATCCTGCTTACATGATAATGCATTTAATTCGTAAAAAAAACGACGTTGAAACTTTCAAATCAATTCAAGATGCTAGCAGCTGAGTACATGCTTAAGGAAGAATCTTTGGGAGAGAGAAATAGAAAGAATACTAAAAAAAATCTCAAATCCCTCGTTTCCAACTTCGTTTCCAACTAGGTTCCATTATGTTGATTATGGCAAGTATACCTATGTACTTCAGTTACATCATTTATTCTAGTGCTGAGCTGTGTACATCGTCCTTGAAGGAGCAAAACTAAATATCTTTTTCGTAAAGTTACGGGATTTCTCAAGGAATATTAAGTTCTCCTTCTCCTTACTGTTAATGATTTTGTAAATCGCTCAATTTTTGTTACTAAATAAATATTATTCGGATTTTTATGACTTAATTGAAAACTATATTCTTTCAAATAATTACTTGTATTGTACAATTGATGGTGAGCAACTTTGACATTCCTCTTATTGCTGAAATAATTACGTCTTCATTCAAAGAGCTTGGTGCGAGTTCCTTGGGGCCAATAAGTAGACCTGACTATGACTACTTCTGTTTCTCCTCCTAGTTCATATTTTTGAAGAAAATACGGAATGCAGGGATCGTAGATTAGCTTCTTCTCGCGATTTATTTCGTCTGCTTGGTCTATTCCAGTATCAAAACTTATTGTAGAATCTAAATTAAATGTGATCCTTGTTCAAAGCGTCTTAGCCGTATGCTTCGTAATATTAGGTGATACTAAAAAAATATTTGTCAAAAGTGAGTTTGTAGTTGCGGCTTTATATATAATTATTTTAGAGTATAATAGAGTTGATAGTATTTATGACTCCTCCCGGCTGGTGTAAATTCGGAGCCGTTCTATGTTCTAATTACCGTTGTAGGTAACAGTGGAATAAAGTTATTACTTTCTCTCTTCCAAAAATCACATTTTTTACGCGTACGGGTACATAATCTAAAATCTAAAGTTTTGGGTTAGGGTCCAGAACTGCGAGTACGGGTACGAGTCCGGGCACAGGTACAAGGAATTTGAAACATCGCGTGTTCGGGTATACGAAAATTTGGACCCTGAAACACTCATCACTGGTGACAAAAGTATTTGCCCCTAGCTGTGCATGTTTCCCTTGGTGGGTGTTTTATCCCTTCGACGGGCTTTTATCATCATCATCATCATCATTATAACCAGAAATTATCTAAAACAAAGTTATGCCACGTATACTGAGATCCTCGTTGGAGGATAGTGTCAAATTTATTATTCTTTTAATAAAGTTGTCTTTCTCTGCACTGACTCCTGTCTCCTGTGTTAGGTGTTTAACACTCTGCCTTGCAAAATAATAAACTTTATTCAATTGTCCGACTCCTTGTAGGCGATAAAACACTTATTTATTGATATTGCACACCGTGCAATTTACACCCACTCTCACAGCCAACCCAAATTAGCCCTAATTGCAATCTGAATGCTACCTTCCACTTGTTGCATGCAAATTGTTGTAATTAGTACCTGCACATGTAGTCAAGCGCTTATTTGAATAATCATATTTAGAAATTCAAGCCGCGGTAAATTTTTTTACTCGGTAACGAATAGTTGTCCAGATTATAAGAATTTATTCGTTGCAGTACTTACGTTTAAAAACAATGACTATTATGCTGCACTTAAGTTTTGCAGTGGACATATGGAACATTTTAAGCTGCTCCGTTTGGTTACTTGTGGACAAATTCATTCTATGATTGTGCCATACCAGCTAAAAGTCTGAAGGGTGAAATAATTTTGGGAAGTGTAAACTGATTATTTGATTAATTTATCTTTATAATTAACAAATACTACGAAGCGCGTCACGTGAAAAATCATGGACGAACCAGATTATTTAGACAAGGTAATTAATTAATCATAAATTCATGATTTCGGATTCTTCTTATTCATTGCTGTCACTGGGGTATTTACAATCCTTAATGAGCCCTGACGAAACCAGTACCCTTTTAAGCAATCGTAATGTGCAAGATGCCTAGGATTAAATATTTTCCATTACTCAGTTAATAAATTCCAAAATCTTTAAAAGTTGGCCACGCTACTAGATTTTCTAGTTTTAAAATGTATCAGAATCAATGTATTGCAATAATAATATGTGGTTTGAAGTCGGATAGTGAATTGTTTTATGTACATGAATAGCGGGATGATTGTACATTAAGTATATTTATGATTGATGTGAAAGTTTCTTTGTGTAGTTTTTTCCCCTGTTGCTGTGTAATTAATTGGTGGGAATGAGGAGAGGTTAGAATTGACGCTCAGTCAAAAGAATCGAATCCAAATGTTGTCCATGTTATTAATGTGCTTACATGGGTCCTAAGGCACCTTACTTAGCAATAAGTAATACCGAAAGGATAGTACTTACTCAGATAACTTCCCAAGGCCAAAAATAGTGTTGGTCATCACTTGACAGTTTCCATGTCATCGTTTCCATGTACTGTAGACGTGCGCAAGTTGAGAACTCAATAATAGCATTTTGAAGTTGGGAGATGTGATAGTAGCAAATGATGTGACTAGGAATAAATATCCACTCTCCATTACTCATTTCAGTTTCTGTTTGTGTAGGTGGTATATGCTTTGTAAATGTCTAGTCATAATTGAATTTGACAGCCATTCGAGAATGTGATCGTTATCTTGAGGTATATATGTAGACACAATACAGTGGAGCATAGTTAGCAAAAAGTGATAATGATTGTCGAATGAAAACTTCCTTTTAAGCTGGAGTTAAACGTCAGAACTTAAATGCAAATGCATGCAGACGAAGAGGGATTTCATGCATAGATACGGAATGTAATCAGCACCCCTCTGCGTTAGTACAGATATCTATCCCTAATTAATAAGTAAAGTTAAACTTG